>OU426981.1:11760149-11955149 GCA_911387785.2 Aelia acuminata
TATTCTGGTCCTCGTACACAGCAGTTCCTGTGTCTTACCATTGAACTGCCCTGCTCCAAATATTTATATAAATAATGAGAAATATAAAAAAAAAAATTAAAAAAAAAAAAAAGAAAGTTTACCCCCCTCCCCTGATTATTACGACCAACTTTGTAATGCGAGCTCTAGTTAGTTCTCGTGAACTTAAATTTTCAAACCGTAATTAATACGGTTTTTTTTTCGTGACTAATTACCTCTCGCATAGGTAATTAGTCCAAAAATCTTTATTAGGTAAGACTGTAGATTAGGGAAGGGGGGGGGAGGCTTTTCCCCAACCCCTCCAGGAACCACCAATATCGCCAAATCGATGCCCTCCCGCTCAAGTTAGCTCACGCACACATAAATTTTCCTTAACTAATTACTATGGTTTTTTTTTCCTAGCTAATTACTTCTCGCAAAGTTAAATATTCAAAAAGTCTTTATTATGGGTGTAGTGGTGGGGGAGAGGGGGTGGGGCTTTACCCCTCTCCCCTGATTACCGCGACCAACTGCGAACTTAAATTTTCAAACCGTAATTACTTAATACGACTTTTTTTTTCGTGACTAATTACCTCTCGCATAAAGTTATAAAGACCGTTTTTAAGTGACCAAATATTTGTATTATTATTTCTTTGGAATAAAATTAATACTCTAAGTATAGTCCATTATTATCTACAATCATTAGCCATATGCTAGCCAATTGCTCAATGTCACGCTGATAACATTCCTAGGGATGGCTGTCAGAGAACTCTTGGACCGCATTTTCAACTTCCACAAAATTATCAAATTTTTTCCCTTGAAGATAATGGGCCATGGATCGAAACAAGTATTAATCCGATGGTGCGAGGTCTGGACTATTTGGTGGAAGAGGCAGGAGTTCAAACCCATGAAGTTCTGGGTTTTTTTTTCTTTTCTTTTCTTTTTCTTTGGTTCGATGGGAAGTGTGCGAACGAGCATTATCTTGTTGGAATAAAACTCCTTTTTGGTTGATCAGAACAATATAATGCTCTGACAACTTCACTTACAATGTTTCCAGTTGTTCGCAGTAGAGTTCAGAATTCATAGAGCATCCATCAGGAACGAATTTGTGATGAATAACAACCTCAAAATTAAAAAAAAAAAAAAGGCAAAGCATGTTTTTTCTTCTCAAATTGCCCTCTTGCAGCAACTGGTAAAGCAGTTTGACTGCGATCTAGCCATTGCTTATTCGGGTTTTGTCAGTAAACCCACTTTTCATTACAGGTAACAATCTTCTGATAAAATCTCATATCACAAAGGTTTCTCAATAAATTTTCACTAATTTCTAGCCTCTTAGCTGATTGTTGAGGAGCAAGTTCGTGAGGGACATGTCTACTGGTCTTTTTCACCTTCCCCATGGAGAGAAGATGGCGACTCACAGTATCTTTCGACACACCACACTCCCTGGCCAGTTTGCGAATAAGTGTGGACGAATTTGACTAAACAGCTTCCTTCAGAACCTCATCAATTCCATTAATAGTCGCCCGGACCCCTTCTTCCTTTCCAGTGTCGTATCTCCAATTCTAAATTTTTCAAACCAACGCCGCGCAGTGCGCTGATCGAGGACACCTTCCCCTTCATATTTAATAATTTCAGTTAACGAGTTGCTTCAGCAGCTGTATTAAGTATTGGTAAATAATAAATAGAATTTTAAACTCTGGAATTTGATAAAACAGTCATTTTTACTTTCACTTACCTATATATGAAATATATAGTTAGGGAAAGTATTGCGATCGTGAAAATCGACTTCCAGTTTTCAACGGAAATACACGTTTGGGGGTCACCTGAGTCCAAATAACCAAGTCCCGCGAAATGGTCTGTGTGTGTGTCCGTGTGGGTATCTGTGTGTGTGTGAACAGACTAGCTCAAAAACTATAAACCGCGCAAACCTGAAATTGGATATTTAGGTAAGTATATGCCCACAGTGTGACAGCAAAAAATTCATCAAAATTGGTCAAACGGAGGGGGTACTTTATTTAATAACTTTTTATGTTCTATTCGATTTTCCTAAAAACGGCTCTAACGATTTTGATTAAACTGAGTAATTGATGCAGTAATATGCCTGAGATATGACTGTAAAAATTTCATCAAAATCGATCAACCGCAGGAGGCACTTTATTTAATAAGTTTTGTATCATTTTCACGTGTTTTTTTTTATTTACTCAAAAATGGCTTTAATGATTTTTATCAAATTGGTCATGTTTACTGAAAATTAGGTGTTCTTTAATATGAGGTAAGCTTTATCATTATTAAAATGTTCTGAGGGGGCCTAAATGGGGAAGGGGCCTTTTTTGTTTTCCAATAAAGTACCGTTGTTTTTGTTTATATGTAGGAATTAACCGTCTCTCGTTACACCTAAAAATAAGAAATGGCTAAATATGAAGTATGAAAAAAATCAAGTAAACATGTAGAGAAAAAAAGAAAAATATTCCGTCAACTCATATAAAACATTGAGCCCACCCATGCAGAGTACGCCTTAAATGACAGACCACTGTTCGTAATTAAAGCCTTTCTGTTCATTTAATGGAAATTATTTGTTACATAGTAACTAAATGAAGTTTTCAACAACTACATAGAGAATTATAAAATCAGCTGACTTGGAATATTATGCTTGCATTGCCGAATTATCACAAGTAAAAACTTTTATTTAATAATAAAAAAATAGTTTTTTTTTTCAGAGCAAATAAAAAAAAAAATAAGAAATGAATTTAGAAAAATGTGTGACTTTGAGATGTGGCAATTAACAAAACACATCAATTTCTAATGCAATAAGTTGGTAAGTGAAAGTTGTGTGTTGCATGCACGCACCAGATTTTTTTTTTTATACTCCCTATTATATAACCAAATCAAGATTATTTCAAAACCATATTTATCCATAGAATCACTTTCTTTTTTTTCTTTTTTTTTTTAAAAAAAGTCAATGGGGAATTTAATACTCATACAAAATATTGATTTTTAAGATGAGATGATATTTTAAGGTTGCAAAAGCTTATGAACCTACGGTGATATTCATAGACGGTGCCGAAAAACCTTACTACAAAAAAGTACCCAAAAATGAAAAAGCCATGAAGCCTGGTACTTTGAAGGGTATCATACCGAAATTATTGAAAGCTATAAAAAACGTCGACAGGATAGTTGTCCTAGGAACTGCAGAGCTACCATGGATGTGCAAACCTAAACTGGTTTGTTAATGTTATAATTATTGAATGCTATTCAGTTATTTCATCAAATTGTGAAATTTTGATTTTTTTTTTTTTTCTTTCAGGTAAGCGTGTATCAGAAGGTACTGATATGTCCAGAAAACGATTATCATTGTGTATCGGCCCTTGTACAGAAGACAGTATTGTCTCATCACGGTGTCGAAAGGATGTTTGATACTTCAGTACCTTCAGCTTTCTTTCAGGGTGATTATATTTGCTAGTATATCCACACTATATTCTGTTGAGAAGTTGTGGCTAATCCAGTTTAACTAAATATCTTCATTCAAAGGCTGAAATACTGCTTTGACTTTTTTTTTTGACAGGGCGAATTGGTCCTTATTATCCTTGATATATTTTATTTTGGTGTGCATGTACCAGACCTAGGCAAAAAGTATTTTAAACAAAAAATAAAAGTAGTATTTTGCATTTTAAATGATAAAAAAAATCTGGTGCGTGCGCGCAACACACAACTTTCACTTACCAACTTACTTAGATTAGAAATTGACGTGTTTTACTAAATAACATTTCCCAAAGTCACACATTTTTCTACATTCATATCTTATTTTTGTTAATCGTTAAAGCCGTTTTTGAGTAAATAAAAAAAACCCGTGAAAATGATACAAAATTTATTAAGTAAAGTCCCCCCTCCCGTAGATCAATTTTGATGAAATTGTTACAGTCGTATCTCGGGCATATAAATCCATCAAATACCAAGTTTGATCAAAATCGTTAAAACCGTTTTTGAGTAAATAAAAAAATACGTGAAAATGATACAAAATTTATTAAGTAAAGTCCCCCCTCCGGTTGATCAATTGTGATGAAATGTTGGTTATCACATCTTTGGCATATAAATAGATCAAATACCAAGTTTGAACAAAATCGTTAAAACCGTTTTTGAGTAAATAAAAAAAATATGTGAAAATGATACAAAATTTATTAAGTAAGTCCCCCCTCCGGTTGATCAATTTTGATGAAATTTTTACAGTCATATTTCAGGCATATAAATAGATCAAATACTCAGTTTAATCAAAATCGTTAGAGCCGTTTTTGAGAAAATCGAAAAAAACTTAAAAAGTTATTAAATAAAGTACCCCCTCTCTTTGAGCAAATTTGATGAAATTTTTGCTGTCACATCGCGGGCTTATACATACTCTAAATACCCAATTTCAGGTTCGCACGGTTTATAGTTTTTGAGCTAGTCTGTTCACACACACACACACACACACACACACACACACACACACACAGACACACACACACTCAGACCATTTCGCGGGACTTGGTTATTTTGACTCAGGGGATCCCAAAAGGTGTATTTCCGTTGAAAACCGGAAGTCGAAAATTTTCACGATCGCAATACTTCCACTTACTATATATTTCATATATAGGTAAGTGAAAGTAAAAATATATTATATCCAATATATAATTGGTTTCTTAATATCCTGGGATATTTTTATTATGTGGGTATAGCTGCTGTTAACAGTATTGGAGCAATCACCAGGACAATCTCACAAATAACATTTATTGCTTCATCTACAACATGTCGGCTATGTCGCCATTTTCAAGTCTCAATCTGAATAATGATTTAATTTATCCAGCTTTTTAAACATTGCCTTCATCAACCAAAATGAAACTTTGTTTTTTATATATATTAAAAGAAGTTTTATTTTGGTTGATGAAGGCAATATTTAAAAAGCTGACATACACCTCACAGACATGGACAATATCTGCACAGGATAGAAATAATCTCCTGGTCTTCGAGAGGAAGTTCCTTCGAAGAATCTATGGGCCGGTAAGGGATGAGGATGGCTGGAGAAGAAGAAGAAATAAGGAACTCTTTGAGCTGCTCCAGGATATAGATGTTGTGACATTTATTAAGCTGGGACGACTTAGGTGGGCAGGACATGTTGCACGGATCAGTTCGGATGAAATGCCAAAAAAAGTTGTGGAGGAGGAAATCCACTGTCCAAGAAGAGTCGGACGGCCCAAGCTCGGGTGGATAGACGGCGTAGCACAAGACGCACGAGACCTGCTTGGAGTCCAAAATTGGAAGGCAGCAGCCCAAAACCTGGCCGAATGGCAGAGGCTCATTAAGGAGGCCAGGACCCGTCACAGGGTTGTAGCGCCAGCTGATTGATTGATTACATATATATATATATATTGGAAAAACATATGACATATATATGGTATGCTCCAACAAGCTATTAAAACTAATTGATAACTAACAAATCTCAATATTGTTTTACTTCTGGGAACATGAGCAGTCAGTTGGTTACCGCTGTGTTTTAAGTGCTTGTTGGAACAAACCTATACATAACCTTAACTAATTTTTCAAGAATTGATTCAAATAAAGATATAAAATATCGCTGTCGTTTTCTGTAGCGATATTAGCATAAATATTATATATATATTTTGTGGTCTTTGTCTTTGGCGAATTTTGTGGTCTTATGATTATGGTGTCCAACCGTCAATTAGATCTAATTTAAGAATGTTTACTGTTATCGGTGGGAGCGGGGTAGCCCACTGGTAAGGCAGTGGACTGCTGTGCTTAAGGTCCCGAGTGCGAAAATGACATGGCTTATGATATCTTTATTATTCGCCACAGTTCGTCTCGTGGGCCGTGAGACCCTCCTAGGGCAAACCCAGCCTCTATAAAGTGGGTACCCTTAATTGAAAAATTAAGGGGAAAAAACCTGGTGGTTGAGCGTGATCACGGTCAAATCACCTCCTTGCACGACCGCTGACCAAGAAACAGTACTCTTCCTTACATTGTACTGAACCCAAGACCCTTTATGGGTTGTAGTGGTACAGGTTTTTTTTTTTTTTTTTTTTTTTTTACTGTTATCGGTGAATATTACTTTACTTCTCATAATTTGAAAATCCATATAATGGCTAGCCACACTGGTGAGAAGTCTAACCAATGCCCTCACTGTGATTATAAATCATTTTCAGCTTCATATATGAAAAACCATATAATGGCCCGTCATACAGAAGAGAAACCTCATAAACGTACTCAGTGTGATTATAAGTCAGTAGTATTTGGGAACTTGAATAGACATATTGCAGTCCATCTTTCTAAAGAGAAGCCTCATATATGTCCTCTCTGTGATTATACATTACTGGATTCTGCTACTTTAAGAACACATATTAATGCTAACCATTCCGGGTTGAAGGTTCATTAATGAAAAGGCATAAAGTGATGTTATTCTCATGAGAAGCCTCAAGATTAAAAACAGTGATATCTCAAGATTTGAGAAGATATATTGCAACATATCAAACTAATTAGAAGCTTTATAATCTGTAGGTATAGATCTGTGCAATTTGAAATTATGAAAATCCATTCAGTCGCTTGTCGTATAGGTGAGAAGATTATTAATGTAAACCCTGTGGTCATAAATAAGTAAATGTTGGACCTATGAAAGAACATATAATGGCCTGTCATGCTTGCTGTTCGTTAAATATTATAAATCTGGGTATCTGTATCTTTGAAAACACACATCATACTCGAAACCTCATATGAATACATGTAGAATATACTTATACCATATATTTATATAAGTTAACAAAAGTAATTTTATATATATATATATATATATATATATATATATATATATATATATATATATATATATATATATATTCACCGATAACAGTAAACCTTCTTAAATTAGATCTAATCGACAGTTGGACACCATAATCATAAGACCACAAAATTCGTGGAATTCCAAGAAAGACTGAAATGTTCATCCATCAATAAAAACTGCAAAATAAAACTTGATATCTCTCAGAAAACTACCTCATTGTATGAAAGTCCCCTCAGCAAATATTTGGTAGCCATGAAAATGATTGATATCATAAATGCTACGCCACTAGAATTGAAACAACAGTGTTTAGCAATTTATTTTCTAAATAATATTTTATTACGAAGGATATAATTCATAGTACTTCGGTAATAAATTTAGTCAAAAATTCATCGAAAGGAATTACGAACATAATTGACTCAATCTTTTGAATTAAATCAGTGTAGTATCGAGAATAATAATATCTTTCGTAATAATAAATTAACCATAAAATGAATTCCAAACCCTGTTGCTTCTATCCTAGCGGGGCAGTCTTTTTTATATCAATCAATTTTATGGCTGCCCCTTTTTTGCTGGGACTTCCATCCAATGATGTTGTTTAATCACTACTTTTCCAGTGATCGATTTAAATAAAGCAATATTAACGGTCCCTACCGGAGTAGTGTATAATATCGCCATAGTTTTCAGAAGGATATTCAAGCAAAAATAATTCCAAAATTACTTTCCAATTTACGAGTATTATAGGTTATATTACCATCCTCATCGATTCTCCATTAACGATATCTTATCCAAAACCGGCCAAAATCTCGACTGTTCAGTGACTTCATCTTGGAATGGCCGGATTTATGTATATTTAACTAAACACATCTCGGAACACTGATGATGTATGTAAATGAAAAGTACTGACAACAATATTTAGCAAAGGAAAAATATTGTCATTGTGGAAAAACATTTTATGTGTTCCCTTCCCAATGGAACATTGATCTCTAAAAAAATAAAATCCATTTTTAATCATAAAACGTAGTATGTTGAAAGTTGTATAATACACGCACCGTTTTTTTACTTTTCTGTGTGTATTCATAAAATTGAAAAGGTGACTGTTTATATATAGAGAGAAACACTTTATTCATCATAAATGAGATGCTGCCCAACTACATTGGGTTGCTAATACACTGCATACTATATGTCTATATGAGACTATTTGTAACATCTTATTGTAATAACATATAATAATAAAAAGGCCCGGGAAAGACCGAACGTGGTAGAGCGTAAAAAGATTTCGAAATTTTTTTTAAACCAACGTACGGTTTTCTACATTTGTTACCTTCTCCAACTAAAAAGTATGAAATAAAAAACATTTTATAAACAAAATTGAACCGACTTCGAAACCTAGGAACCAGTAAAACTAAATTCACTGAAAAGTATGAAATAATTAACTTCTGATTTTTATGAATACACAGCAAAATTGAAAATGGTATAAAAAGTGGAAAAATGCAATTAGACGAATAATTTTATTTGGATTTGTAAAAATACACACTAATTGTTAATAAAAATTATTAAATTAAAATATTAAATACTTAGTTCAATACAACATAATCTTTTCGGAGACGACGCAAAATAGTAATGACATGTTACGTCATGAGAAGATTTTCAGGTCTAGTGTTAAAATTTTTTAATTTTGCGCCGCCTCTGAAAAGATAGTGTTGTATTGAACATAGTATTTAATATTTTAATTGCATTTAAGAATTATGAAATATGTAATTCCCACATATTTGTGTTACTTATTTTAACCACAGCCACAACCATTTCCTCTTCGAGAAACGTTTGTATTTGATATTTTTTGTATTTTATAATACAAATTTTCCAAGATTTTTGAGGGTGCAGAATTCCTATCTGCTGAGGTAATTTTTTGTTAAAGAAAAAAAAATCTGGTTTGCTTGAAGATCTAGATATTTTATTTAAGAATTTAATCGACCTTTCCTGGTAAGTTGGACATGTCCGCAGTAAGGGATTTTCTCGCAGAGAGGCCTAAGGTGTGATAACAGAACTTATCTTCTAACGAGAGGTGTCCATGTCTATCGTAAAGCTCAAGGGACTCTAGATATACTAGACCAATTCTTTAATACTTCACAGTTCTTAATTGTTATTTTATTTTAAAAATAGAAGCAGTTTATAACAAAATATTTCTCTTTTATCTAAAGTATATGATCCTACTACCATCTTTTTTCATTAAGAGTTTTTAGTTTTTGTTTGGAGCGTTAGGTAAACAAAATAAAAAAAAATCCTTTTTTTTTTTTTAAATCTTGTTATTTCATTTACAAATAAATAAAAGCATTCTTTTAATATTTTAATTTCAGGCATGCCATTAGACGAGGTTGAAGAAAAACTGAAAAAGGTATTCACCATGGAGAGGAGGATGAGATTAAATTACAATCCTCTGAAAATTGAAGAGCTGGGTTGTATTGACAAAGAAGTTCCCAAAGATCTGAATTTAGAGAATTGGTATAATAAGAGTTATCCTCTGAATAAGGTGAGAAAGAAAATGCTGGACTCGGAGAGGGAAAAACGTGAAAGGGAAATGAAGCTAAAAGAAAATGCAGAAAAAAGGAAGGCCTTGAGTGCTGGAAAAAGTTAACGCACTCAAACAGCACTTTTTATTTATTTATTTATATTGTTGATACTTTTTAAAAACTTAATACATTTTGTTTCATTGTTGGTTAAATAATTTTTGTTTGTTTATCAATATTGCATGGGAGCGGGGTAGCCCACTGATAAGGCAGTGGATTGCTGTGCTTAAGGTTCCGAGTTCGAATCTGACATGGCTTATGATATCTTTATTATTTGCCACAGTTCGTCTCGTGGGCCGAGAGACCCTCCTGGGGCAAACCCAGCCTCTATAAAGTGGGTACCCTTAATTGAAAAATTAAGGGGAATAAACCTGGCGGTTGAGCGTGATCACGGTCAAATCACCTCCTTGCACGACCGCTGACCAAGAAACAGTACTCTTCCTTACATAGTACTGAACCCTAGACCCTTTATGGGTTGTAGTGGTACAGGTCTTATCATGTTAACCCGAAAAAACATGGAATATGGTTTCCTAGAACAGCCAAAAGTTTATATTTGTTAGAAAAATTACAAAAACGATTCTTAAGATTTTTATACTATAAAAAACACGGTTCTTATCCGGGTTGGGAAGTTTCGTATAATTACTTAATGAATGAATTTGGTGTAGCCCACAAACTGGAAGAAAGATGTGCCATTTTGTCGATATCTCACTTAGTTAAGCTAGTCCTGGGAGGTCTTGATGATCCTACTATGCTTGGAAAACTGGACTTAAGAGTTGGTAGTTTTAATAGCAGGTTGAAGGAGGACTTTTATATGCCTGTGTGTAAGCCTTGTTACAATTATCCACTTAATAAACTCACTAACCTCTGGAACTCTCTATGTAAGGTACTTGAACTTGATTTCAGTTTTGGATTGGGAAAGATCGAAAGTATTCTGTGGAAGCATTTCTCGCATATAGCGCCTAATGTATACATAACTGAAATATATGCATTTCAGTTGGATCTATGCATATATTGTATGCGTATATTATGTATATTTGCATTTGTGTGTGTTTAATTATAAATGTATGGATATATTTATATGTATATTGATAGGTTTTCTAAGCCTTTTTATATTGTACTTCATATTCCTAACTAGACATTAAGAAGTATTAAAGATTACTTTGTTTATATGTGTATATATATATATATATATATATATATATATATATATATATATATATATATATCTGTTTTTTTTTTGTTTTTTTTATATATTGTTTTATTAGGTTATAGTATTCTTAATGCATTTCATTTATAAGTGGACTACCTGATATTATATTTTTTATTGTTTAAGTATGAGTGATATTTTCATGGATAAGGGATATTTTCTTGAAGGAATTCGAATAATAGGTTCAGAGCTTTGACTTGTTTTCTTTTTTCTATTTCTTTTGTTTTTTTTTTGTTTTTTTCTCTTTTGTTTATGATTTACGATGTAATCAACAAGTTGTACACATTACCACCTGTAATTGGGCGTATGCCTGTTGGTGGGATTATGTAAAATAAAAATAAAAATAAAAAAACATTATTGTCTGAGGAACTCCCTGGTAAAATTCCTTCTGTACTCGCCAAGATGTGGTTTGGTTGTATAATTACTTCTCCAAAACTGTACCAAGGCAACCCAAGGAGTATTATGGGTTCAGTATACTAAAAATATGCTCATTACCTGCACAGGATATAATTATGGACACTGCTGCCTCTGGTACATAGTGATGTAAAATGATCAATTGTCTCCGATCTCGATAGTTTCGATGGTATTGGACATAAAACTATCGATAGTCTGAAGTGATGACTGGGGAGGGGGGGGGGCTAGAATAGTTCAATTTTTCATTTGGAACGAAAGGAGCTATAATGCACGTTTCCATTTCCAATTTTTTCCTTCCTTTTTAATGACAGAATAAGATGAACATTTTTATCAGTTTCAAGCTTATTCGTAACTGCAAAGAATAAAAATTTGGTGCGTGCGCGCAACACAACTTTCACTTACCAATTTACTACTACTACTATTATTAAATTAGGAATTGATTGAAAACAAAAAGGCCCCTTACCCATTTAAGTGGTAGAACCACAGAAAATTTTAATAATAATAAAGCTTACTTGATATTAAAGAACACCTAATTTTCATTAAACACAACGGATTTGATGAAAATCGTTAAAGCTTTTTTTGAGATAATCGAAAAAAAGGTAAAAATTGTTAAAAAAAGTTATGAAATAAAGTGCCCCCTCCGTTTGACCAATTTCGATGAAATGTTGGGTATCACATCTTTGGCATATACATACATCAAATACCCCAGTTTGATCAAAATCGTTAAAGCTGTTTTGGAGTAAATAAAAAAAACACGCAAAAATGATATAAAATTTATTAAGTAAAATCCCCCCTCCGGTTGATCAATTTTGATGAAATTTTTAGTCATATCTCGGGCATATTAATACATCAAATACTCAGTTTAATCAAAATCGTTAGAGCCGTTTTTGAGAAAATCGAAAAAAACTTAAAAAGTTATAAAATATCTATACCCCTTCCCTTTATACATACACTAAATACCCAATTTCAGGTTCGCACGGTTTACAGTTTTTGAGCTAGTCTGTTCACACACACACAGACCATTTCGCGGGACTTGGTTATTTCGACTCAGGGGACCCCAAAACGTGTATTTCCGTTGAAAACTGGAAGTCGAAATTTTTCACGATCGCAATACTTCCCCTTATTATATATTTCATATATAGGTAAGTGAAAGTAAAAACTTGATCAAAAGGTCAAAGAAACTGTATTCAGAGGAAAGTTATACTGACCTACTTCAAGTATGTGTCCGATTTTTTTAAGGAAAAGATTTTTTTGTGACATTTGTCTATATATAGGCGGGCGCAAGCGACGGTGCTGCTTCTGCGACGGCGCTGCAGGAACTAGAGAAACGGGGATAAAAGCGGGGCCATTACCTGGGATTCATAGGGTTTTTTGGCGTTTTTAATTTATTTTTCCATAATTAAAACCCGATTGAGCAAAAAATAATTTGAAAAATATCTAATAGGTATTGCTCGGTACCTCAGTGTTCAATTAGAAAATCAAAAGACGTGCCATTCCCTTTTATTTCCAAAAAATAAAAAGCTTCTTAAAGAGTGGATTGTAAAATTAAGAATAGATAAGCCTGTTTCGAAACATATGACGATATTTAGTCTTTATTTTAAAGAAAGAGACTATATTTATCCAGGTAAATATTAGTTTTTGACATTTTATTATTCCAAAATGCTAGTTTTATGCAAATAACATTGAGACCATAGTGTCATAGATTTGTTTTTCTTTTTTAATTTTCTCCATTTTTCTATTACATCCGCTGTGCTTAATTGTTCCATGTTTTCAATGCGAAGCCTAAAAGTTTTGAGAAATAAATAAATAATATGACAAAGAATCTAAGCTGTCATAACAATGATTGTGTGAATAGGTAATTAATGTTATTACTAACCGAAAAACGTCGAGTAAAGTTACAATGATGTGTTTGCATTTACCAGAACTACCAGCTTTACATGTACAATGACAAGAAAATTGCTTATTATTATTAATAAATTTGATTTCCACTTTTATTTGATGGGGCAGTCCTTTAAGATAGCTAGTTTAAAGGCACGAGGCTTGTAAAATAACTGGTTTTTTATTTTTAGATATTACTCCACATGTAAATATATGGTTTGCATCAAGAATAGCCTGCCCATCAATTAATGGTCTTTTAAAATTACCAATTATCTCTATCACATCAACTAGGTCTAACACCGTTCTTTCCAACATTTTGCAAAACTACTAGCGCACCCTATATTCGATTGCGCCCGCCTATACTTTGGAACATGCAAACTTCAAAAAAATGTTCTAATGTAGTTGATTTATGGAGTTCGAATACATTTTGTTACAAAAACTGTAATTTTGACTACGCCATTAACCAAGTAATTTTCAAGTGAAGGGACTGGCAGGCAATCAGTTGTTTTGTTTGTATATTATCCCATCAAGTTGGAAGGCATGTATGAGCAAACCATTCAATTTTTCAGTCTTAAATTTTTTGCCTGAAGTTAATATATTTTTTTTATAGAAAATTACACTCATGTTTTGTTTATTTTTCATTTCCATGAATTATAATAAGTGTAATAAAAAAAAGAATTTTTATAAGGATAAAAACATTTCAGCTAATCTAAAAACCAATGGGATTTAAAATAGAACTTTATGCCAAATTTAAAAGTGTTGAAGAATTTAGATGAGTTAAAGTTTTTATTGTTTCAATCACAATTGACAGTTAGCAAAAATGTATCAAATTAATCTTTTGCCATAATACATATTAATTAAATTGAGAATATAACATGTGATGATATGAGATATCTTATCGAAAGGTGCCTTTACACCTTACGAACTTTACCTTCGAACAACCTTCTTGAAGGCTTCACGTCGACTGTTCGGGTGATCTAGGTACTTCATCTGTTCGCCTGGGTCGGGGGTAGCGCTACAATGTCACTTTTGATTTGGGTTTTTCCTTAGTGACAGGAGTTGTTTGTGATACTAGTGTAATTTGTGAAACGTTGTAATGCGTCTCCCATTTTTTTATTTTTCAGATAATATAAAATATATTGATAATGGAGATTTTTTCTTAAGGTGCCTTTACACCTTACGAACTTTACCTTCGAACAGCCTTCACGTCGACTGTTCGGCTGTTCTGGTTACTTCATCTGTTCGCCTGGGTTCGGGGGTAGCGCTAGTGTCACTTTTGATTTGTGTTTTTGTAAGTGACAGGAATTGTTTGTGATACTAGTGTGGTTTGTGATACGTTGTAATTCGTCTCCTATTTTTTTATTTTACAGATAATATACAATATATTGATAAAGGAGATTTTTTCTTTATCATAAGCTAGCTTGGGGTGCGTCAGCCATATTGGTTCGCTTAACGTCACGTGAAGTATAAATGGCTGTTCGCTTCACGTCGGTACGGCAAGGTTCGAGGTAAGGAGAACTTGTTCGAAGGTGATGTTCTTAAGGTGTAAAGGCACCTTTAATCATAAGCTAGCTTTGGGTGCGTCAGTTGGTTCGCTTCACGCACGTGAAGTATAAATGGCTGTTCGCTTCACGTCGGTACGGCAAGGTTCGAAGGTGAGGTTCGTAAGGTGTAAAGGCACCTTTAAGCGAACCAACATGGCTGACGCACCCAAAGCTAGCTTATGATTAAGAAAAAATCTCCATTATCAATATATTTTATATTATCTGAAAAATAAAAAAATAAGAGGCGATTTGCAACGTTTCACAAATTACACTAGTATGACAAACAACTCCTGTCATTTAGGAAAAACCAAATCAAAAGTGACACTAGCGCTACCCCCGAACCTAGGCGGACAGATGAAGTACCTATAACACCCGAACAGTCGACGTGAAGGCTTCACGAAGGTTGTTCGAGGGTGGTGTTCGAAGGTAAAGTTCGTAAGGTTTAAAGGCACCTTAAAGGTGCCTTTACACCTTACGAACCTCACCTTCGAACAAGTTCTCCTTCGAACCTTGCCGTACCGACGTGAGGCGAACAGCCATTTATACTTCACGTGACGTTAAGCGAACCAATATGGCTGACGCACCCAAAGCTAGCTTATGATGAGGAAAAAAATCTCCATTATCAATATATTTTATATAATCTGAACAATAAAAAAATAGGAGGCGATTTACAACGTTTCACAAATTACACTAGTATGACAAACAACTCCTGTCACTTAGGAAAAACCCAAATCAAAAGTGACACTAGCGCTACCCCCGAACCCAGGCGGACAGATGAAGTACCTATTAACACCCGAACAGTCGACGTGAAGGCTTCACGAAGGTTGTTCGAGGGTGGTGTTCGAAGGTAAAGTTCGTAAGATGTAAAGGCACCTTAATAGGTGCACAATGATTTTGCTTAAAAATTTGCAAAAACAAATCGATATGATGGTTTCCTCACATGTGAAAAGGCTACACATAATTGTCCTAGGGAAAAATATGGATTGAGTAGTTTCTGGATTTTATTGGATGGAGTAGTTTCTGATTTTACCTCCGACAAATATCGTGACACGAGATTTTTATATAAATAAAGATGAGGCAGAGGCTATCACTTTAACCTTAAAAAACATTGTTTTTGATAGTACTATTGATAGTGAAAAAAACTACTGACAGTCTCGATAGTTTAAAACTATCAGTACATAGCAACTGGGCATGTTGTATCGAATTGTTATTCATCAATATTTGAAAACACTAGGGTAAAGTAAGAACTTATGATGAGGACAAAGCTGATTGAAATCATAGTTTGCGCTCCTAACCCCTTTAAGCTCTTTACAGTTTACACGAACGATTTAAATGCAACTATTAACACATTATAAGCGGCAAGCTTTAGGACATAGGACATTGCTGCGTAGCGGGCCAATTTTTCAGCTAAGCAAAATATATGCGTGTGAAAATAAACTTGATAGACGTAAAAGTAATGGTTAGATTTTTGTTAAAGTTGGTAATGGGTCTTATCAGCAACTATATTTTATATACATTTATTTATATTTGATAAATATGGTAGTAATAATTTAAAATGATATTTCAGAAAAATACTTTTTTAAATATTTACAAAAATGATAAGGGTTTGAAGACTTTAATAAAGTATTATTTGAAACCGACAAATATATTTCAGAAATTTGTGAGATTCTGCAGGACTCACTTGTTTTATAAAAATACAATATTAATGGTAGAGTTTCTTATGAAAAAATTATACAAAAAACAACACAATAAACATTTCAAAAATATAAAGCTGTAGATACTAAGTATATCTATAGATAATAAGACAATATTACACTATTTATAAAATTACGTATAGTCAAGGCTAGTTCTTGAGTGTGATATTTGAAGAAACAATCTCCCTGAGGAAGCGAAACTTTACAAAATTCACACATTAAACTTTTTTTTTTATGTGCGGCATATATGCGAACATAAGTGAAATTTGAAAGAGAAGCACACAAATTTTGTAATACTTTTGTTATTTATAATGACTTTGTATGTTATGTGTAATGCGTTCCTGGTAAAATACACTGATCCATTTATTTATTGAAACATTATTCTTCCCTTGTGTCACTTAAAATTACTTATTTTAAACGAGAACTAATACCTGTCCCGCTTTTAAGTTGAAATGTGCGGAACGGGTACTAGCACCTGCCCCGCTCATAACGTGTTAATTTTATAACTAAACAGAATCTAATAAATATTTCACAGATGAGACAGAATAAGTATAGTTGTCAAGACATAAATATATTCAATTATCTTTTATTTATAAAACAATTTTACAAAATAAATTATTCAATTTTTATTAAAGTAAAATTCACAGCATTTTTAGCTAATTTTTAAATTAGTGAACATTCTCATAACTAAAAAAAATCAGGTGCGTGCTCCCAACACACAACTTTCACTTACAAACTTACTTAGATTAGAAATGAATGCATTTTGTTAACTGCCACTTCTCAAATGAACAGAACGGCTTTAATTATGAACAATGGTCTGTCATTAAAGGCGTACTCCGCATGCGTGGGCTCAACGAGTTTTATGTGTTGACTGAATATTTTTCTTTTTTTCTCCTCTTTATGTTTTCTTTATTTTTATCATATCTCATATTTAGTCATTTCTTACTTTCAGGCGTAACGAGAGACAGTTCATTTCTCCATATAAACAAAAACAAAGTTACTTTATAGGAAACAAACAAACAATAAAGGCCCCAACCCCCTACATACATAAAAAAAAAACACGTGAAAATGATACAAAATTTATTAAGTAAAGTCCCCCCTCCGGTTGATCAATTTTGATGCACAGGATATAATTATGGACTCAGCTGCCTCTGGTACATAGTGATGTAAAATGATCGATTGTCTCCGATCTCGATAGTTTCGATGGTATTGGACATAAAACTATCGATAGTCTGAAGTGATGACTGGGGAGGGGGGGGCTAGAATAGTTCAATTTTTCATTTGGAACGATAGGAGCTATAATGCACGTTTCCATTTCCAATTTTTTCCTTCCTTTTTAATGACAGAATAAGATGAACATTTTTATCAGTTTCAAGCTTATTCGTAACTGCAAAGAATAAAAATCTGGTGCGTGCGCGCAACACACAACTTTCACTTACCAATTTACTACTACAACTATTATTAAATTAGAAATTGATTGAAAACAAAAAGGCCCCTTACCCATTTAAGTGGTAGAACCACAGAAAATTTTAATAATAATAAAGCTTACTTGATATTAAAGAACACCTAATTTTCATTAAACACAACGGATTTGATGAAAATCGTTAAAGCTGTTTTTGAGATAATCGAAAAAAAGGTAAAAATTGTTAAAAAAAGTTATGAAATAAAGTGCCCCCTCCGTATGATCAATTTTGATGAAATGTTGGCTTTCTCATCTTTGGCATATACATACACCAAATACCCAGTTTGATCCAAAACACAAAATCCGTTTTCGAGTAAATAAAAAAAAAACACGTGAAAATGATACAAAATTTATTAAGTAAAGTCCCCCCTCCGGTTGATCAATTTTGATGAAATTTTTACAGTCATATCTCGGGCATATCAATAGATCAAATACTCAGTTTAATCATAATCGTTAGAGCCGTTTTTGAGAAAATCGAAAAAAACTTAAAAAGTTATTAAATAAAGTACCCCCTCCCTTTGAGCAAATTTGATGAAATTTTTGCTGTCACATCGCGGGCATATACATACTCTAAATACCCAATTTTAGGTTCGCACGGTTTATATTTTTTGAGCTAGTCTGTTCACACACACACACACACAGACCATTTTGCGGGACTTGGTCATTTCGACTCAGGGGACCCCAAAACGTGTATTTCCGTTAAAAACCGGAAGTCGAAATTTTTCACGATCGCAATACTTCCACTTACTATATATTTCATATATAGGTAAGTGAAAGTAATATATTTTTTTTTTCAATAATATGGAAATTATACAACTTATTCAGTGAATTGATCATTCAAACATGATTCTATTCACAATAAGATTCCAGTTAAATGGAAAAAAAGAGTTGTGATATGATGAATAAAAAACTTTCATTTCTCATTGAATTTATTGTAAGGTTTTTCAATAAGCAGTTAAGAACGTTTTTTGCATAAATGCAGTAAATTATGATTTTAGAGCACAATTTTTACAGAATTACAGCACAACTGTACAGAAACATTCTGACTTGCTAGTTAGAACAAACTTATATTTTTTATAGCAACGAAAAAAAAAAAAAAGCAACTTTATGATTTCATTGAAAACGGCTCTCAATGATTTAGAATAAACCCATTTTGTCATTGTATGATTATAGTAAAAAGAAAAACAGTCAGTGAATCATGTTATGTTTTTAAAAACTAAATGTAAAGAGCATGAAAGAAAAACAAAATGGTAAAAATCTGCACACAACCAGTATCAGACAACTTTCACTTACCACCCTCCATTCTTTGTCTAAAAATAGACATTTTTTTTTTTTTATGTATAGAGGGCTACCGGAAAAGGAACACCTTTTTTCCTCAATAACAATGACATAAAAAAGTCATATATTTTGAGATTTCTGAGTATAAAAATAAAAAATCATGATTAACTGAGGCAAATAACCAAAATCAACTGCAAAGCCAAATTGATATGGAAAGAAGGCAATACCAGCATTTTTGATAATCCATCATGAGTTGCTATAACCTGGCAAAACTTTACCCAACTACTTAATACTTAACTTACTGAAACTGCTGATAAATGATCAATTTGTGAATCCAAAATGAACAACATATCAAATATGGCAACACAAAGTGATTTTCCTTCCAGATAATGCAAAAATAAATACCAGTAAGGAACAGGATCAAGATGAGACGTGGAAAATTCAGTGCATGTTCGCCAAACTCGGGTTCTTCTGATTACTATTTGTTAGCATCAATCTCAAAACACCACTTTGCTTCTTACGAAAATGAATTGATGGCTGGTTTGCCACAAGACAGCAACAGATTTTTTTGATGAGACATTCATAAATTGCCACAGTGATAGGAAAAATGTATAGCAAAGTGAAAAATATTTCAATTAACCTGATACATTTTTTTTGGGGAATATACTTGTTTCCAACCTAAACATAATTCCAGTTTCATATTTACAAACCAAGTATCAAGCAAAAATAATAGCTGGAACATGGGATGGAATTCTACTAAATTTAAATGGTTTCAGCATCGGTACATTAATTTTTTTATAATATTTGAATCATATTTTTAAATTTTAATATAAAATAATTTTGGCCACATGAGCCAACACTAAGATAACAATACTTGCGTATTGGAATGACATTTTTGGACCAATATCTTTTTAACTTTTACTTATAATCATATCTAACATATATCCATCAAAGTAGATTATATCATTAATAATCAATAACGAAATTAGAGAAGACATTTTATGTCATGTTTTCTGAAAGAGTAGGGATGGAGGGATATGTTATCAGCAAACAACAACACTCCTAATGGGGCCGAAAGGTCATGGGGTTAATCCGAACAGAGTTGTCGGGTTAGCCCCCCATCATTTCTTCGACTGCAAGAAGGCATCGCAGTTTCGTAGGACTTTTTGCATTTCGGGGAAGTTAACAAGCTTGCAGGCGTCTTCCAAGTTGGCCCACTTGAAGTCCTGGTGTTCATCTGATAGTTTGACTGATGCACCATCGGATAGTTCAGCGAGGTAGTATGTCACCGCCTTTGGTTTATTGTTTACTTCATACTGCAAAAAAGAAAAAAAAAATCCTCTCTATGAATTTTGTAAAATAAAACGTGAATATAGAGAATAGAGAAAAGAAAAACGTATATATTTTAAATAATTTATTTTTGAAGAGAAAAGATCTGGCTCCGCCGGGAATTCCGCATGACATGCGCAGTACACTAACAATTGCACCACGGACCTCACTTCCAAACAGTGCCAAATGCTTCCTCTTCACTGACACCTCTCCCACGATCTCGCAAGTTTTGCGAGTATTTACGGGAGATAGACAATTTTTCCTGGCAGAGCCAGATCTTTTCTCTTCAAAAATAAATTATTTAAAATAATTTAAAAACAAGGTGGTTACCCACAATAATGATTAAATTAATATAAAATAATTTAAAAATTGAAGAACGTCAAGAGATGCCCAAAATTGTCCATCTCCCGTAAATACTCGCAAAACTTGTGAGATCGTGGGAGAGGTGTCAGTGAAAAGGGAGGATTTGGCATCGTTTGGAAGCGAGCTCCATGGTGCAATGGTTAGCATACCGGGCAAGTCATGCGGAAGACCCGGGTTCGATTCCCGGTGGAGCCAGATCATTTCTCTTCAAAAATAAATTATTTAAAATAATTTAAAAACAAGGTGGTTCACCTATGACAATATCAATACGGATCTGTATTTTCGGCAATAAAAATATTGAAAAAAAAATGTCCATGGAGAACGCAGATTGAATAATCTGCGTTCCCTGTACTTGCATATTTTTAAATAAAACCTTAAAACAAAATTATAAAAGAATAACAACTATGCTTATATCAAAGATTTGTACCTACATTTATAGTTTCAGAGTAATTAGTCAGTAAGAGATCATTTTTAGAAATTCCTGCTTCCTCTTCAGTTTCACGATATGCTGTTTGCAACAAATCTTCTCCCTGTTCAACATGTCCTGTAAAATAAGATTAAAAAAAAAATGATATTTAAAGATTAATTTTTTATGGAATGACGGTAAAAAAATAATGATATATATCATTTCTCAAGGCCTTTTTTTTGTCGGTACGCCGTAACTTCCTTAAACTTCATCAAATTTCATGAATGAAGTATTATTTTAAAGCTTTCCTTAACCACTACGCCGAAAAAATGTACAAATCACTCATTTCACCTTCGATTGCAAGTCATAAGCGCAAAACAGCGGTTTTTGAGAGAAACTGGCCGTAGAGGTTTCTAAATGTGTTTTCAGTTTTTCAAGGAGAACATTTTCTATCATGTACATTTTTTTGATAAACCCCTTCGTATGCGAGTTGTAAGAGAAAAACTGCAATTCTTCTTATTCTTCAATATTTCTATTTATTCTTCAAGTGAAAATTTCAAAATGGTCATTGGGCTTTTTCAAAGGTGCCATGTTTTTCAGTTTGTCGAGAACATTTTTGGTTATATACACTTTTCGGATTGTCGCCATCGTTTGCGAGTGACAAGCAAAATCATGCGATTTCAGTCAATAGAATCAGTGCACTATTCTTATACCTATCCACGAAACCGATGTGTTTCAAAAAAAAATAATCTACAATTTGAACACATCTATTCTTTACTTCAACCCTCACCTATGCCCATGACGCACTATAAGATACTAAATATATCGTGTGTACTTTAATTAAGTGGGAGTAGGTTTGTGTGCGAATACTTTGCACAGGTCATCTTGTAAAACTATAATTGTAAAAATGTCTATAAAAAACTTACTAAATAATGACTATAGAAGTTCACTTTACAAGATTAGTAGCTCACCAGGCTGCTGACTATTATTCCTGCCATTTAGTGTGGCCGATCACCTCTGAAAAAGACCCGTTTGGGGGTTTATCTCTGAAGAGTGAGAGCAGCAAATGGTAGCTAAAAGTTCGGATCTATTAAACTAATCAAGGCCCTTTTTAACTGAAAAAGGACACGATAATTAATTTAACCCCTTAAATCATGGTAACATAACCTCCTGGGCCCGGTGTGGCTGTGCGGTAAAGTGCCGTACTCCCATGCCGGAGCTGCGGGTTCGAGTCCCGCCCTGGGTGGTGCTTTTCTTTCGTAGGAGAAGTATCACCCAGTGCCATGGGTGTTAGTATGGGCAGTATAGGGCTTCAATGGAAGCCTTAAAGTCCCGAAAAAAAAAAAAAAAAAAAAAAAAAAAAAAAAAAAAACCTCCTGAAATAGGCCATCCCTAGGATTAGCATAGGGAGATCTTTATAACTTATATTAATGCCTTTAAATAACAGACAAAAAAAAAACATAAAAATAACAAAACAGTTTTATTGATTTTATTCACTTATTAATCAACAATTCGTTGAAGAAGTAATAATTGGTAAGTACTATTTCCCCTAATGTTTAAAGTTAATGATCCCAGTCTGGGATTGTAAAAATATTTTATAAGAGATTTATACATCCTTAGCCAGTTTCACTGCCCTTATACAATTATGAATCAATTTCAAAGAATTAAACAGTAAACCTTTGGTGATCCAGCTAGAAGTCCGCTTAATAACATTCTTTACCTTAGTGTGATTTATAATTTTAAATGACTAAATTAAAAGAAATTATTCAGTTTGAAAAGTAAAATAAAGTCTGGCACTTACCTTTAGGAGGAGTCCAGTGATGTATGCCATAAGATGCTTGCATTAGTAAATATTCTAAGGCTGGTTGACGTCTAAATATAACGAAACCAGCAGCTTTAACAATATCACACCCTGCCATTTTTGTATAATGGGAAATAAATTAATTTAGATTATTGTCTTTATAATAGATGTCTTTTAAAGTGAACCTTTTCAGTTATCTATAACCGGTGATAGTAGGTTCATTCCAACGGGGAGTTGAAAACGATTCTGAACTGTATTCACATGAGGTTCGTTCCAAGTTCATTTTTCTAGCTGTTTTCTGGTAATTCGCTGATAGGTTAGTGCGCATGTCTGGTAAGATAACCATCAGAAATTTTAAGCTCACTTGGAACGCTTTTCTTACGACTTTCTGATAGATAGGTTCTTCTCCATCGGGCAAGGTTATCTCTCCTGCTAACCTAGTCGCTTCACTATTATAGTCTTTTTCAAGTATTTAAGTATTATTCCGAAATATTTGATTCATCAATGTAAATTTAGATTGGGTGGGGTTTGTTCTAAGTTTATTAAATTCACTAGTAAATTAGAATCATTTACTATCTTCATTAGGTTCATGATTTTTGACATTTTTTTTCATTTTATTGATTGACACATTTACTGCATCCGATATCTTAATTTTTAATCAAATAAAATGTTTTGATTTAGGGTTAGCCATTGTATCATGCAGTGATATTCAATAAACACAAAACTCTGGTAGTTGATTTTAGACACAATTCCCAACAAAAAGTTAATTTGATGCCTAATCCTGTTGTGATTGAAAAATATATAAAATAAAATTCTTAAGAGGGTTTAGGTTCTTATTGAATATTTAAGGGCTTCTTAAATTTTTGAAAGATTATTGAAGTTTTAGTCTAATATCATAAAATAGACATAAAACAGATATGAATTGTACTCATTGTTAAAAGGGAAATCTGAAGATATAATTAAGTTGAGATGTGATACTCAATATCTTAAGAGTTTTATAATTCCTCAGTACTCTGATGGAATACAGATTCCATACTCTTAGTGAGACTTATTCAGCATTAAATCTGTGCAAAAAAAGTTGATGTTTATTGAAGAATTTATTATATGATGAATATTTGGCAAAAAATGTGAAATGAAGTTTTGTTACTCTATTTTTTTACATTATTTGGGATTCAGTTCATAATGTCCCAACTCTGAATAAATTGCATTTTTCAAATAAATAACTATTTATACCTAATTAACTAATTTATTCATAAAGATTATCCACCTTTTGATACAATTCCTGGTACCATTAATTTTATTTCATATAGCGTTTACTTAGGTGCATTAACTTTTAATTAGTGATGTGGATTGATTTTAGTCATGGAAGCTCTGCTAATCTTAGGTCTCCATTTTGATAATGGAAACTAGGAACCTATTGAATGGCAAGATATATACCTATCACTACTGCGGAAGAAGAGTGCCACAATTCTCACAACTGAAATTTTATAGAAGCACATGTTATGATCATTATTACTATCTCACAACTCCATGGAAGACTGCTAACCATTAAATTATTTAAAAATAATTTAAAATTGGTGGTCATCCACAATTTAAGATTGGATTCATTAAATATTGGATTTAAAAATCTATTTTTTCCCAGATAATATTATTTTATATCTCTTAAGCAAAGACAAAAATTTTTGTACAGTGGCAGTCTTCATCCAAAGGAGTGATACATTTGTAATATGAAGGGAGACCTTTAATGAATAGAAAACACCTTTCATTTAACAAGGCTTTAATAAGCATTAAATTGCTATATAGAATTGAATACAAAATACATGATTACAACATAAAATTAATAATTACTAAGCATTTGATAACAAAGATATATGGGTGATTCTAAAATTATAATGGTATTTGTGTCACAACATGATTAGTTGACAACCGCCTGAAGTAGTTTTAAATTTTGTTTTCTATTTATTACCTCATTGGTTACGAACACTGCTATCTAATTTTCAAGCGCCTAAAGACAGGATGACATTCACTAAACTCAACAACAAAGCTCTTTTTGTCTGTCACAAAGTAGCGGTCATGTACTTTGAAAAATAATTAAACCCTTTTCCGTCACAATAATTCTAAAAACTCAGGCACCAATCTTATCAGCGAACTTTCAGGATGCAAAAGAAAATTGGCAGGGGTATAGGCAAATAAACTATTTGTTTATTTATTGTTTATTATTGTATTGTTTATTTATTGTTATAAACTTTTGTTTCAATAGTTAGCTTTCAGTTCTTTAACTATTTTGATGGTTGGGATCGAACTCATTATATCTCTATAAGAACGAGATTGACTTTAGACAAGACTTTGAAATTTAGATAATTCTTTTTGAGAAGATTTAAATTAACATAATAATGTCATATGTTACATTTTGCCACTCCCTAGAACATTACTTTTTCTGAAAATCATTTCGAAAACTATGAATATAAGTATGTGCACACTTCACATCATTGGTAAGGGGAAAGTGACCAAGCCATCTGCAACCAGAAACATAAGAAAAGAAGACTGAAATTCCAAAAAAATTAAGAGCCAAACACCACCAAAATTTTAGAATCACCCATATCACACCATAAAAAATTCAATTATCTGTTCTGAATTTCATTGAGAAAAATATAATGCATGAAGTATATGCATCGATAAGGATACCATTTCAATATTTAAAAAAAATATCTTTCATTTGTGAGAAGCAAGGAAATTGCTGTGAAAATAAATTAGTGAAGGTGTGCAGTGAAGAACAAGATCTCAAAATAAAACAAGCCTTTAGGAAAAAAATTATCTTTTATTAACAAACAAACAATTTAATGTTTACATAACTATACAGGTAACGGATCTGAAAAAAAAACATTTATGACATCAGTTTGCTGCATTAAATGGAAATTGGTCAAAATACTTTCTAGAGATGACTCCTGTTAATAAATTAGTAATATTGCCATGTTACTTCTGGGTGTATCTTATATGGCACCATTAAAGAGTTGCCCGGATCTCAACTTAAAGGACTCCTTTGGGGTTTATTTATCATTGAAAAGCAAGTGGGGGTCGAAAGCTGGGATCAAACAAAGTATTGAAATGAAATACAAAATCCTGGTGTTTTTCTTGGTAGTCTGTGTAATCTATCTGTTGAGCTTTCCACAGCGGATATATAAAATATTAAAAAAAAATTACATATACATATATATAATATTTTTTAAACTTTAATTGATCTCATTCAATGTTGAATTTTGAATGTATTTTTTGCCTTATGAAACCATTCTTCAAGCTCTGAAAATAAAAATATTTGTTTAAATTTTAGGAAAGAAATCAAAATTACATTCAATCAGCATTAAGGCCACACCTGTTATTTTCTCAGCAGGAAACGTCCTGGATTCCACAATATGTTGATTTCAATATTTCAGAGATCCTAAAATAAATTAATTAGAAAATTAGAAATAAAATGAAGTATAGTAATAGAGGAAATAAAATGAAATATAGTAATATAAGAAATAAAATGAAAACTATCTTATATACCTTTGACAAATATTTTTAGTGAAAATTATGAAATTAAAATAAAATACAACCTGTTGAATCAAATAGTTTTCTGGTTCAATATTTACATATTGTCACTTATATTTTCCAAATAAGAACAAGCTGAGAAAGGAATATTACACTATCAGGAAAATATATTTGACAATATATAAAATCACTAACAAAATTTACAAATAAAAGATCATTAGGATGGGAAATATTTGAAGAAAGAAAATAAAAGCAAGTATTGAGAAATCTATTTAAAAGAGTATTGAAAATGAGTATGTGAAATTTCATCTTCAGGATAAAAATTATATAAAATAATGGAAAACAGGACTTTATTCCTTTAAAATTCACCAAGAAATTTCTAGAATGCATTATATTTAATTTATAAAATTTAAATAATTAATTATGCAAGAGATAATTCTAAATATTATGTAAGAGAAAAATAAAGTGCTTACTTTTAAGGTTAGAATATTGGGATCCTGGGCACAAGTTGTCAAAATTGTAGCCTTCCCCACCAAGGTTAGCTGGGCTAGAAAAAAAAAATTCATTGCGCATGTCGCTGACGAGCTGTAAGAGAAAAATCGCTGACAGCTCTGGTAATAAGCAAGTGGTTATCTTACAGAATTCTGGCTGGCTTGGAACAGCTTACTAGTAATAATCTTACTGTAAGCGGCTGGTTGGGAACGCTAAAATCGTACTGCGCATGTCTCTAGCAGTTATCTTATGGTTATCTGGCTGGCTTGGAACGAAGCTATGAGCACAGTAAATTGTAGCAACGCTGAAACTGTACTACGCATGCGCTTACAGTTCTAAACCGCTTGGAACAAATCTTAATGAATGTGGATTAAACGTCGATTTCTGTTGTAGCAATAACTTCTTTGGTTTCCAACGAGTAAGGATAAAAGTAAAATCAATTTATCTACAGTAAAATAGACAAGAGTTTTGAAGCAATAATTGTTAAGTGAAAACATCCTGATCGATAGCTTTGAGTTTCACAGGTATTTATTTTTTTAACGTTTTATTTTTATGATAGGTTAAATGATGATCAGGATTTTCAGTTTGAAAAAAATTTTATTTTCGAAATCCAACTTGTGGATCTTCATTAGGGTTTCTGAGTCAAGGTAGATACAAGGAGAGTCTTTGTATCTACCTTGACTCAGAAGCCATGATGAAGATCCACAAGTTGCATCGAAACGTTGGCTTTCAAAAATAAAAAAAATTTCAAACTAAAAATCCTGATTATCATTTAACCTATCGTAAAGATTATCAGTTGACTATCTCTTACCTCTACAATTATTTAATTTTTATCTTTACATTATGATTCCAATTGTTCCTATATTGAAAAGATTATTAGATATTCTTGAATAGCTCAATGTTTAATGTTTTTAATAAAAACATTAAGTTAAAACTTTTAACTTTTAACTTTTAAATAAAACTTTTAACTTTTGATTTCTCTTGGGGTAAAAAACTTAACCATCATTTAGCCGTTTAAGGAAGGCAATCAAATCTCCCAACCTTTATATCAAAAGTTACACACATCTTTATCTATGTGTAGAGGTTACACAACCATTTAGAGGTTGTGGTGAATTCATAAATTATACTGCAGCTATATTCAGACTACTAAGCTACACATTTGGCTTTTTCTCCCCTAACAATATTCACTCTCGTTAATTTGGTCCTGTATTTCGAACGAGATGCAGACACTTGCTGCAAAGCCACTTATGCAGCCAATATGAAAAGATTGAGGTGGCAGTGGTGTGAGAGCCGCAACGAGGCTAAGTGGTAAAAAAGTCTGAAGCGGAAAGAGGCCCTCAACACTGATTGAAGTAAACTTATTTCATTACCTCGTCAGCCACCAGCCATCTCCTCCGGCTCCAGTTGTGTAACCAGCTCTGGTTGGGATATGGTGCAACGCGTACCTCCGAGCATGCCAAAACTCATAGCGGAGGGCCTTTTACCAAAGTGTTCTGCACTGATTGTATTCAAATTCCCAAATGTTGGAATGATGTACAGTAAACCCTGTGTATCCGCGAGCAGTTTATCCGATGATTTTTTCCCCGCTAATTTTTAATACACCCAATACAGATCTACAAGGAGAGTTTTGGTAGGCAAAGGTGTTAATATGGAGAAAAAAAATAAGTCCGATCTTTCTTCAAAATTCTTTGAACAATTATCATTCAACATTTCGTTAAGCTAGCGAATATTCTACTATAAACTCAACTTTTCAGCTGTGCCAAAAAACATTTTTTCAACGGTAAAGGTACTGAAGTGGGGCTGATGCGCGTGGCCTGTTTCGAGAGGTTAAGTGACCGTGATGTTATCGAACTTCCATCACCTTTTTCTCAGTTAAAAAGTGCCTTGATTGGCTTTAATAGATTCTAGTTTTCGACTCCCGCTCGCTGCGCTCGTTCTTCAGGGATAAATAAACCCCCTAAAGGGTCCTTTTCAGTGGAGATCGGGCCTTACTTAGAAGGGCGCCTTAGTGAACGACGCATCATCCCCACTTCAGTACTTTTGCCTTTTCAACTTTATTATAATTATGTGTATGCCTTTGTAATTATTTTATAATATATTTTTGTGCGGATTCCACTGGTAAAAATCGTAAGATCTGAAAAACTAGATTTTCTCGATCAGTTACTTCATCATATACCCTACAATTTCTACAAAATTAAGTTTTTTAATTAAATACAAAGCGCGATTTTTTCAAATTTTATTACTTTCACTTACCTATATATGAAATATATAGTAAGTGGAAGTATTGCGATCGTGAAAAATTTTGACTTCCGGTTTTCAACGGAAATACACGTTTTGGGACCCCCTGAGTCGAAATAACCAAGTCCCGCGAAATGGTCTGTGTGTGTGTATGTGTGTGTGTGTGTATGTGAACAGACTAGCTCAAAAATTATAAACCGTGGGAACCTGAAATTGGGTATTTAGTGTAGGTATATGCCCGCGATGTGACAGCAAAAATTTCATCAAAATTGCTGAAAGGGAGGGGGTACTTTATTTAATAAATTTTTACGTTTTTTCGATTTTCTCAAAGACGGCTCTAACGATTTTGATTAAACTGAGTATTTGATCTATTTATATGCCCGAGATATGACTGTAAAAATTTCATAAAAATTGATCAACCGGAGGGGGGACTTTACTTAATAAATTTTGTATCATTTTCATGTGTTTTTTTTATTTACTCAAAAACGGTTTTAACGATTTTGATCAAACTGGGTATATGATGTATGTATATGCCCGAGATACGACTGTAAAAATTTCATCAAAATTGATTAACCGGAAGGGGGACTTTACTTAAAGAATTTTATCTAATGTTTACGTTTTTTTTTTTTTTCTCAAAAACGGCTTTGATGATTTTGATGAAACTGGGTATTTGATGTATGTATATGCCCGCGATGCGACAGCTGAAATTTCATCAATATTGGTGAAACGGAGGGGGTACTTCATTTAATAAACGTTTTCTTATGTTCACGTGTTTTTTTATTATTATTTTTTTTTATTATTATTATATACTCAACAGCGGCTGTAATGATTTACATCAGACTGGATATTTGGTATATGTATATGCTCACAATATGACAGACAACATTTCATCAAAATTGGTCAAATGCAGGGGGCTCTTTATTTCATAACTTTTTTTTTCCAATTTTTACATTTTTTTGGAATATCTCAAAAACGGCTTTAATGATTTTGATTAAATTAATCATTTTTAATCGAAATCAAGTCATCTTTTTTATATTATTTATAAAAATGGCAATTAAAAAAACATGTCGATTTTTAAAGTAAGTAAGTTGGTAAGTGAAAGTTGTGTGTTGCGCGCATCGCACCAGATTTTTTATAATTTAAAAGTGTGTTTCTATTATTAAAAAGTATAATTTAACCCTGTAATAGGAACATAAGCCTATGAGGCTATCTAGTTTTACATTTTAGCCACTTGGGGCCGCTAAGATTAAGCCAGCAACATCAGCCAACTTCATCCAGCCTTCGGAGAGCGAGGAGAAAGGTTCACAGCTCTTCATCTTGCTTTTTTGACAGGTAAGTAGCCGTTTTTCCAAAACACTGTCAGTCTGTAAGTCTTATGTTCCGCTTAAGGGACATTTTTATCCCCGAAGTAGTCTGTCAGACGAATGTTCCTTTTTTTTTTTTTCTTTTGTTGTGCTTGTCTACTTTATTTAGTATTTATTACAGTCGTTCACACTACTTGGAAAATGTTTTTAATTTACTTTTTACAGAATTCCATGCAAACCGATCGGTAGGATCCACCCAACATATCAAGGCGAAGGAAATTATGCGTCTTGCCCTCCCGGATTTTATAGAATCAGATTCAGACATTGACTCTGATGATTCTTATATGCCTAGCGATAAAGACGTGGAAATTATTGAACAAGACAGTGATTCAGATGTTGATGAATGGGAGGAAGAATATGTTCAGCATTCTGTTGAAGAACGACCTCAGCCAGCAGCCGAAGAACAAGCTCAACCATCATCTTCCCAAAATGGTAGACAATCAAAGCAATTCCCAAACAAGGAAGCAATCTAAGGAGATCCTGAAGAATATTTTTATGATAAGCGGCATTCTTCCAATGGAATAAAAAACCTGTTATTGATACAATTAGCACAACCCAAAAAAATATTATAAAAGTAAATCTTTCTCCACTTGATGGCCCAAGTTTTTTGTCCAATTAACTGCCTCTAAATATACTTTTAAAAATCAATCTAAAAGTCTAGTGCACCAATAGAAAATTATCCGTTTAGGAATATGCAGAAATAAGATAAAAGAAAAAGATAATTGGCAAAAAAAAGTTGTCAGCTATTGTGGTAGCCTGTGAGACGTATGTTCCTCGTAAATGGGGAAAAAAAATCATCTTTCTCTTGCAGGGTTAACTTAAATAACTTAATATGTAATGTGGTTGATACATATGTACGACGTACATTGTATTTATCTATTTCACCATAATTTCTGTTTCCGATTTTTTTAATTCTACATCTCTATTTTAGCTGCAATCATACACTTTTAAGGACCTTTTAAGTGAGACTGTCGAGAAATCGATACCTGAGCGCGTAATCGAAAAATCGATATCATTTTCGAATTCAGCGCCTCAATTAACCTAAAAGCAGACCCCAATATCGTTTATATCGCGTAAGTTATTATAAATCGATACCTGAGCGCGTAATCGAAAAATCGATATCATATTCACAATCAGCGCCCTAAATAACAAACAAGTCAACCTCAATATTGTAACTATCGGATAAGTTATAATCGATACCTGAGCGAGCCTGAGGTTTTATATCGATATTATTTTCATTATAAGCATCCTTGATAATCTAATAATCGATTTTAAGATCGATATAAGGTCATTTATTATACCCTATAAGATTTCCATAAAAACGGTTAATCCAATAATGTACACCAATATGGAGAAATCCGAAAAAAAAGCTAATAAATTTATCCTTAAATATTTAAAATCAAGCTTTGACTTTTATATTAGCTATCATTGGGATAAAGATCATATCAGGACTTTTATTTTCTGGCCCGAAATATAAAAGTCATGATGTGATTTTTATTTATTTATTAGAAATATAAAAGTCCTGATTTGACTTTTATTCTCTTTCCGAGAAAATAAGAGTTAATTTCAAACCCTGGTTTTTATCTTTTAAACTAAATGTTAATATATTTAAAAAAACATATATTTTAACACTTCTGTGGGTTAACAATATTTATTAAACGAAAATTTAACAATAGTCAATGCCTCACGAATTATAAAACACTAATATTGAAGCAGGTTACAAAAATTATCACTTTAACACAAATCATATGGCTTGAGCTTCATAACTCAAGACAAAGACTAAGTCTATGACTAACTGGTCCAGTCACTCGCTCCATATAAATAGCTGTAAAAAGAACCTTCCAGGCCTGCATGGATTTAACTGGAACAATCCAGTCCCAAACACGTGCTCTGACGGTTCGCTCCAACCGCTAGTTCGTTCAAACAAAAGTTCTGGGATTTTAAACCATATGTTTTTTTCTTTTTATTTAACGACTTAAAGTCTCTATATAATATATTTTTAATTGTCCATAATGATGATTGATCAGTTTCCTCAATATATAATGTTACATGATCAGGAATAGTTCTTAAAATGAAGAAACGGGGCCCGGTGTGGCTGTGCGGTAAAGCTCCGTACCCCTGGGTGGTGCTTTTCTTTCGTAGGAGAAGTATCACCCAGTGTCATGGGTGTTAGATGAGCAGTATAGGGCTTCAGTGGAAGCCTTGAGGTAAAAAAAAAAAAAATAAAAAAAAAAAATAAAAAAAAAGAGGAAACTTAAACTCATGACAAATGCATCATCGAAAAAGGTTGCTTTTTAAAATCATATACATTTTATTGCATAACAATAGAATAACTTTATTATATATTTACAATTATATATTTTATGGATATGAGATAATAACATATAGAAGGTAAATATTAAAAGTAATAAATGGATAAAATTAGGTTTAACCTGACGTTTGGTAAAGACATCTCTGACAAAAATTTCATGAAATCAAAAAATATCATTTAATTATGTACATTATAAGTTAATGATCTCATTAAAATAAACAATATAAAACCTTACACATAAATGCCATTCATCGCGAGAAATGAAAAATTGAGAAATTTTACATCATACATTACATAAACAAATAATTTAGGTGCATTCAATGCAGGTAATATAAATAATACCTCCAATACCATATTGTTTTCGAAATTCGAAAAAACCCAAATTTTTTTTTTATTGTACACTACAAACTGAACTCGAAGATGTACTCTGGTAAGTAGGAGTTTGTCCTTGCGTGGGCGCCAAAATCTCAGCTTTGATGACAACCTGGCTGGCTTCTTGCTCCAATCTTGTTAGTTTCAATCCTAGTACCTCAGCGCATACTTTCTGAAGTGCCATGGTTACCTGAAATTGATTTTGAACACAAATGATATATTTCAGGAAATATTGGAATATATTAGTAAAGGCGATTCATTAGACTTGTAGTTTTTTTTAAAAACTATGCAAACACAATATTTGTATTGTCACTAAAGTGTGAATGACAAGTTATGCGTAGATGGAAAACCTAAAATAATGTCTTTCGTGGTCTGAAAGTTTTTAAAAGTGGACCTAGTCATGTTTGTAACTGGTCTACTCGTGTATTGTAAGTCAAAAAATATCTGTTATGTTACGATGTTTTTTATGTCTTAAATTAGTAACAATGACAAACAATACTTCCATTGCTTCAAATTCAATAGGAGGGGGGGGGGGGGGGGAGAAACTTTTCCTTATAAGTTGAAAATATAGACATACATTTTCGCCTGTTCTCGCTGATACTGTGTGTGTCGGTAAACCATGATCGTTCGCGAACTTCACCTGTTTTTCAACCGATACTGCCCTCTGATGTTCCATGTCACCTGGGAATGCAATAAGAAGTAGAAATAAGGTAATCAAATAATAATAAAAAATATATATATATATAATTGGAGAATTGATGCATAAGATATGCATATATGACAATACCAACATTTGTTTGCGATTATAGCCAGGTGCGGTTGAGAATCCGTTTGCGTATCCCTGACAGCTGCGATCCATTCATGTAGCTTGCTAAAACTGGCCGCGTTGGTGATATCGTAAACAGCAAGGATCACCTGTGGTATAGTTTAAGATATTAGTTATAATTAACAGCTGTGTCTAGTTTACTTAAAATCAATACATAACGTCGGTTTCACGTTAAACTAGCGAATCAGTAAAAAATCAACTTTTCTTGAGCAAAAAAACTGGTTCTTATGTTTGATGTGGTTGAGATTCTGCCTTTGTGATTAAAATGTATAACTTTATATGATTTTTTAGAAAAGAAAAACCATTGGTTGACATTTTTTTTTTCAGAGTGTTGAACATTTAGTGGCGTTGTGTAACGAATCTGCCATTTTCGAAAGAGTTGCATGAATTAATCCGCAATTATAAGAAATGCATAATCGACAATGATATTGTTTCTTTTTTTAAACGGGAGGAAATAAAAATTATATATTGAAAAAAAGAAGACAGATTGTAAAACATATATGTAGTCTATGTGCCCAATATATCAAAAACCTTTTTTTTCTTTTCCCAGATTCTATAGTTTACCGTGGACCCAACGATTTATGTACATAATTATAAGAATACACGTAAGTGTCCTTTTTAAAACTATAGCATAGATATCAGCTGTTATTTTTGTTTAGGAGTGTCCACAAAGCTGTATCTATTTCTACTATCTATAACTATCAGTCTATAGGAGGCTTATACATTACTCAATCTTACGTTTGCTCCGTAAAGGAAGTAGGACAGCATCGGACTGTTCAACACTTGGCCGCTGAGGTCCCAGATGATAAGCGTCACTTCCTTTCCCGCTCTCAGCTGGTGCCTGTGGAGGAGGAAGTCGGAACCGAAGGTGGGGTAGTACTGCCTGCTGTACTCGTCGTGGCAGAACCTGGAAACTATCGAAGACTACGGCCAATTACTTGGGTAAAATTTTGAAACACAAGTAATATGCTAGACTTCATATGAAAGTATATAAATATCCTAGAATACAAGAGGTCTAACTGCCATTTATGAAAACATCGAGCTAGATGCGGAATGTAGTTGTTAAAATTCTACTCTTTTGATTGGTAAAGAGATCGAAATGGATCTAATAATAGTGATAAATTTAAATAAATAACTTTGCTAAAAACAATCGTGTCGATTCGTTGAAATCGGATAATAATAATCATTGCTCGACAACATAAGAAATTTACCTGAGGGCGGAGCTTAAATACGCCACGCCTACTTCTGCTTTGGCGCTAAATTTGAAGAGTGTCAGGTTATGTTATCAATGATGACAAACAGATAGATAGGACATTTAAATCAATTTTTTTCAGTTGGTGCATTAGGCCTAATGAGACCTTCGGCCGCGAAGTGTGGTCTTCTTACATATATTTGTTTTGCTTGCGGGAGAACAGACAGCCTGGAGGGGGTAGCCCAAACCTCACGTTGCTGCAAGCCGTGGTCACCATGGTGCAGCGGCAGACTGCCCATAGCTCCATAACCAATCCCATTAGGGCTAATTTGGCAGTGTCTTTCCCACCGATGGCGTCAGCTCTCTCGGGTTCAAGGACAGTGACAAACTGGTCTAGGTCCAAGGATTATGGTATCTCAGAGTCAGCAGGCCCCGAGGACCTATATTTCTTTCCCCGAAGCATACCGTCCTTGAACCAAACCACCGGGTGGTTACTGACATCCTGGAAAACCCACACCACGATTCTCGATGAGATACACGGGGAAGGTTCGTCACTCCTACGCCCGGTCGGTGTGAGTCGCCTCCAGTAGGCTGACGGGCCTCACATACCCGGGGGTGGGGGTAGACTTGGACTGCGTGGCATTCATTGGCGGGCGGTCACCCATCTAAGTATTAAACACGCTCGACGTTGCTTAACTATTGAAAGCGTCTTTGTCCACTCGGCCATCCCGGCCCCCTCATCTGCTCGATATGTTAAATCATAATAAATAAAATAACCTTTTTTCGCTCTTGAAAGTAAGAAAGAGGGTATTTGTTAATTACAGAGGCTCCATTTTTATTTCCGATGATCTCACCTAAAAAACATATTTGACTTATGAAAATGAAACATCTGATTTCCTTATAATTACTAAACCTGATCTATTAAGGTTTAAAAGTAATACCGAAAAATGAATTCTGAGAAGTTTATGAGGAGTATAGTGTAGTGGAATTTTTCCAATCCATTGCAGAAAAATATTGTGAAAAATTACATCAAACGAAGTTGTCTTTTGGAGGCAATGTAATCTGGTGATGTTTTATGAACCACCAGGCCAAATTAAAATAGGTGCCAGGATAGACACAGGATTTGAAAATTATCGGATAGGTTTTGAAATTGATGTGAAAAATATATATGGTTGGTCTGAAGTTTGACAAGAATAAAGTTTTCTAAAAAACATTCTGGTAGATTGGGATAGATGCCAAGAAAGGAATTACATCTAAATGCACATACGTTTTTAGATTTCTTCATATACCCGGGGGCGGGGGTTGACTTGGACTGCGTGGCGTTCATTGGTGGGCGGTCACCCGAATGGAGCGGTCACCCATCCAAGTACTAACCACGAAGGACGTTGCTCAACTTTGATTACCTATTGCAAGCGCCCTTGTCCACGCGGCCATCCCGGCCCCATTTAAATCAATAAATGGGTAATATATATCATGATATAATTATCAATTGCAATTTAAAAGCAAACCATAATAATAAGATATCCAATGAATGCAATTATAAATGTTTTGTATAAAAATATAAAATCATAGATTATTATCTATATAAAACCATCATTATTATATAAATATTTAGTTGTTAAACCAAGTAAAAACTTTGGTTTGGTTTCAATATTCTAATTAATAATAAAAATTCTATATTCTAATACTAAATATTTAATTTTCATAAACAACAAAAGGTTGTAAATGATTTATTTACAAATATAGTCTTAAATATATTAGAATTATTTTCATTAACACAAACTTAAAAAAAATACAATTATTGACAAAATGGAACACAAAAGTACAATAAAATACAAGTTTAATAACATGATATTTTTTTCTTTCTGGAAATGGAATGAATGGAAATACTGCGATATTTCACAAACAACATCTAAAACATTGTAATCTGGGTATATGTCTCGATTTGCTTCTTTTTACATAATTGTGAATATAGAAAACAATTTCTCTAGCTTGATCTCTTTATTAGATTTTCCAGGCAATTTCTTTTTAGAGTCTCGTAACTGCTGGAAGGTGTTGTCATTTTCTGCGGTTTAGGTCTAATAATCCTTTTTTTCAAACTAACTAACTTATACTAACAACAAAAACTTTTAAATAAAATCTTAAAAACATAATAAGGTATGCCAACAGCTATGGAACCTTTCTATTGGCCATCAAATTGACGTCACTGTCCTCGCATATGATTTCCAAGTAAATTTCTTATGTTGTCGACGAACTATACCTCTGCTCATAGAAATTCAGAGTTGTTTTTTTTTTTTAATGTTTTAACTGAAATTGTGAAATTGATGATATAAATACGAACAATGCTTACTTTTCCAGAAGACGGCTCTCCCAATAACACGACTTTAAGTTGTCGTTCGGCGACCTCTTCTTCCATGACTGAACTTTTATGTTTGTGTTTCTGTACCCATGGCAGCGTACAATCGATTACTCTTTATTTTGCATGCATTGAAAGCATTAGGGTCAAGGAAATTTTCTCTTATCAATTAATTAAGAATAATATAGAATCATAGAATTTGTGTTAATTCTTAAAAGAAAATTTCTCTTTAGGGGATAAATTTCAAACCATTGTTGTCATATACAGGACCTAGAACTGCGGCGATAATATCGTATCGAAATAAGGGATTCGATATAATCGTAATATCGAAAGAATACCTTAATCGGATTTCGATGTATCACTTAACTTCAACGCTCCAAAAAGCCATTATTTAACCACAAATAACAAGTAAGTTAGTAACAAGACCTTTAAAAATTATCGACGTCGCGGTTTCGTAAAAATTTCTGACATGTAGAGGTATTTTCTGACCCATACTTATTGTTTTTCTGATTTTCTATTTGACTACAGTTTTAAAAGAAGTAATCTTGAACGTGAGTAACACATTATTTTTACATTGTTGGGGGGAGGGTTTAATTATTTTATTGAATTTTATAAAAAAAATATCCCACTATATCTGTCAAATAAAAATATAATATTATTTATTTGAGAATAAAGGGAATAGAGAAGTGCTGCTTAAAATTTAAACTTGATTCAGTACGTGCTTATATTAGTTCAGAAAAATATTCAAGATTAATGTAAACGTGAATTGAAATTTTTCTGTATAATTTTATATCCAGAAGAAATAGTTGAGTGGAAAAACAAAACAAAACAGCAACAACAAAAAAACAAAACCGTTTTTGGGTTGCGGATATGATCATAAAAATTATGAAACTATAATCTTATATATAATATTTCAAACAACTAATGTTTTTTTCCTCTTTAGTATATCTGAAAACACAATTTTAGAAAGTGTAAATTAGTTACATATCTTATGAATGATGAATTTTAGAAAACATTGAAATGACATTTCTAATTTTCAATTAGAATAATATACAGCGTGTCAAAATAGAGTATTTGGGGTTTGAAAGTTGAATGAAATCTCAAATATAGAATATCAAGTAGGATGTTTACGTTTTATTTAAACACAATGAATTGGAAATTTATTTAGAGAAAACAATATTGTAACGCTGCTGGCACTCCTCGAATCTCAAACGCAGTAAATAGTATTGTAATGATAAGAGGTTTTTTGGACCAAGAACTTCAATAGTTTAAAGGATATAACTCTAGAACATGGTTTCAGCAAGAGGGGCCACTTGCCATACTTCAGACTTATCAATTGCTACGGTCATTGGCGGATCCAGGGAAGGGGCTGTGGGGGCTGCAGCCCCTCCCTTTGGAAAATTTTTCGTCATTTTAAGATAGAATTTGACTTTCCTTAATGTAAGGAAGCAAGTTAAAGAACAAATATTGTGCAGAACAAGTAGAATTTTAGTTGTGGGAAAGGAAAATAAAGGTAAAAAAGCTGATTAGCAGATCCAATAAGGGGCTGTGGGGCTGCAGCCACCCCCTTTCGGACTGCAGCCCCCCCTTTCCGATCGGCTGGATCCGCCCATGGCTACGGTAAACGAATTATTCCAAAACAAAGTGATTTCTCGTAGAGGCACCATTAGCTGGCCTCCCAGGAGTCGCGATCCCAGGCCTCTTGACTTCTTTCTGTGAGGATACCTGAAAAGTAGTAGTAGTAGGGTATACGAAAAGAAACCGACGAATCTGACGCAATGGAAGAAAAATATCAGAACAAAAATAACGGCAATCTTAGGAACAATGAGTCAACGCGTTTTTAGAAATCTGTGTTTGAGATTCGAGGAGTGCCAGCAGCGTTATGGTGGACACCTAGACAATATTGTTTTTTCTAAATAAATTTCCAGTTCATTGTGTTTAAATAAAACGTAAACATCCTACTTGATATTCTATGTTTGAGATTCTATTCAACTTTCAAACCCTGAATACTCTTTTTGGACACCCTATACCTATATTTGAAACCAAAATATACCTATATTTAAAAATGACTTTCATTTCACAATTTTTAAGCAATTTGTTGAGACGATAAAATATTAGACCACGGCTGGGAATCAAACCCAGGTCAGGTCCTCTGCATCTCCGCTGTAGTGCTCTTACCACGGACGTTCATTTCCTATTATAATTTTTTTTTTTTTTTTTGAATATTTATTTAATTTCATGAAATAAATTTTAAAAAAAGATTAAGAGTTAAAAAACAATAAAAGAAACATATGGGTTCGCAGAGCCCCCCTCCCTTTGAAAAACTATTTTGTCTACTAAGAACCTTGGGGGCAGGGTGTACAATAGTCGTTGAATGTTACAATAATACGTTGAACGTACAATAATAGTGGGGTGTACAGTCGTTTAATGGGATCGCTTACTTAAAAAGATTGTTAAACACAGGAAGTTGTTTTTGCCTGGTGTACAATGTGGAATCCCTTGATTAAATTTAGTGATAAGGGCTTAACAGCATTTAAATTTAAACAGCCAGGAATGGCCGTTTAAATACAGGTTAACTAATAACCTAACATTATTTTTGTTTACTAATTAATTGGACCTTAGTTTCTATTGCTTAAAGTGCTAATATTCATTTTTGTTACCTAGGGTAAACCATACAGTTATTGGCACTCAGTACAGTTATTGGCACCCCTACTTTAACTTAAAGAAATAGGTAAACAAGTCCTAATTTTATTACAAGATATATGTACTTGAGTCTAATGTTTGAAGGGTCCTCTAAGTCATCTATGGAGTAAGACTTTAACAAACTAACCCTAGGCAAGATTTCACAATTAAATCCACAGGGAGCCAATAACTAAATTTGGCACTTTTAACAATAAATATTGCTATATTGTAAAACTATTGACCCAAAAAAACCTCTTGAGTCTTTATGAGGATAGCTAATGAGGAGCTATAGGAAGTTTCTATTCGATCCCTTTATAAAATGTATTTTTTTTAATTTAACCACAGAAATGTAGTCTTAAGGGTGCCAATAACTGTACGGTTTACCCTATTATGTTCTTTTTATTATAATTATTTGTGTTGTTTGATTTATACTTTAAAAGAATAATAAAAAACATAAGTGACATTCAATTAGATATCTTTGAAAATCCCATTATTAATCTCAGAAATTTCTGTTATAATAAGAAATATAGAGAAAAAAATTCCAGGTCGAAATATAGAAACGCTAATATTTGTCTAAATCATCAATACCAGTTCATTATATTTTAGAATATAATTGTAATGCGTTTAGTCTACATAATTTAGGTGATTGAAAAATCTGAGTTTTTAAATTTGTTTAGGATATTTCTGAATAGATAATTTTTTACATAAACTACAATAAACACATCAAATGAAAAACTGCAAATAGAAACCTAAATTTGTGTATACCTCAAAATAATTTAGGTTTAGGATAAAATTTAAGAAACTGGCAGGAGAAATTGCACATTTTAATAATAAATAAGACAAAACATTATAGCTTAAACAAAAATTACATTATCTTTCGTTGTTCTCTGTTTTGTTAAACGGCTGTTTATCTAAACGGGATTGATTGATAACGTAAATAAATACAACAGATAAATGTAGTTCTGTGGTTAAACAGGTAATAAATAATCTTGTTTAAAAGGCGTTTACCTAATTCCCTGTTAAAACAGGGAATTGTGAAGCCAGCCATGGTGCATGGCCCCAACAACCAACCACCACTGCCCAGGGCAGTGCTCCCGCACTCAGATCAAACGCTGTTTAACAGATCTGTGTTTAAACCTAGAGAATGGATTAGGATAGCAGGAGTTGAAAGGAGCTCACTTGTAGCTAACAGTCTGCTTCACAGCTGGCCTCTATCGGCAGCTAGTAAAACTTGTTGCACTGTAAGTGCTGACATCTCTTAGTTATTGTAATAACTATTTTCTAGTTAAGTTTGTTAAGCTAGTTGTCATTGAAATAACTATTTTCTAGTTAAGTTTGTTTCCATATTTGAACCGTTTGCTATCAAAACCAGCTCATTCCATATTTTTCTGAAATCCACTTTTTTGCATATTTTGAAAGGTTAGAGGGTCCTTCATAACCTGACGAAGGGATATAGCTCAAATCCAGCTCATTCCAGGAAGGAAGGCCAGCAGAAGAAAACCAAGAATGTGAGCCGATGTATTACGGCGACAACAATTTCATTTAAATAACGAGCCTTCTTTTACCTTTCTCTCCTTGCTTTCTGCATTTATTTACAATATTATTTTTCTTTCATAAATAAAAAATAAAAAAAAACATTCTGTTCCGTTTGGCGGTGTAATTTATGATTTTTTTCACATTGTACCACAGTTTACGTCTCAACTGTTAAATTTTACATCATTCGAAAAAGTTAAGTTGATGTCATTTATATAAAACTCGTAATGACACAAATATTTACTGGTAAACTGGAAAAAAACAATTTCACACAGTTTAACTAAACAAAAAACTAAGTAAAAAACAACATGTAAAATCGTGTTTTTGCATCAAAATCAGCTCATTCCAACCTAATTAGTGTAATTATGCCTAAGGTATTGCACCAGGAATGAAAATGAAAAACTAATCAAATTTTAGGCGGTTATACTTACAACTAGAAATTTAGCTTATGTACTGTGGACTTGAGAAGTTTTTTGTCTCCTGTGAAATTTCCGAAAATGGAATGAGCTGGTTTTGATAGCAAACACCTCATTTTACAAACCGTAGTTCTGTTTAACAACTGTTTTAATATTTATCTTAAATTTATCTTTAGGGCTTATCTGTGGTATAGTGGTTAGCATGGCAACCTACAATACTAAAGGTTGCAGGTTCGCATCCCATGGTGGCCCTAGGATTTTTTAAAGGGAGTAAAAAATCCTTAGCTATGCCTTCCCTCGGATAGGACGTAAAATGGAGGTTCCAAGCCTGTACGATGTCAGGTACTCCTTAAAGATCCCTTTCCTAATTATATCTGGATAGGCAAAATTTAGAACTCCCACTGTAGCATCATCTGATTAGCCTTAGAGGTATAAAGTGATGTTAAACAAACTTTTTTTTATATAAATGAATAAATAGATAAAATCCATTAATTTGTATAAACTATGATTATTTTCCCTTATCAAACAGTATTATTAAAAAAAAAATTTAATTTAAATAAAGTAATAATTACTTGTTATTGTATTTAAAATTCTCATTATTAATTCATAAATCATTACCACATTCTTCAGTGGTACTTATTTATTGTAATTTATGATAAATATCTTAATATTTCAATTTTTAAATGTCAACCATGTTATAAAAAAAATGAGTTTGACTCTGATTTTTGAAATTATTTTTATATTTATTTTATGTGAGAAACATTAGGCCCACCCCATCCCATTAATTATTTTAATGTCAATACATTAAATTATTTGTGAATTGGAAATATGTGTTTAATATATTTTTAAAATAACCAAACCAAGGGCATCCGCAGATCTTTGTCTCGTGGGAACAAGATGGTAAAATGTTTGTCTAGGGGGGGGGGAGGGCAGGTTTGATATAATTTTGAAAAACTTGATGTTATGAAAATTTTATCAGTAGTTTTTCCATCAATGATGTAGATAATATCCCTTTTCCACATAAATATCGCTTCTGTTTTTCAAAAATGTTTTATGTTAAAGGTCCAAAATTTGAAACTATTCGGTACCATAATTGTGAATTTTAAGTTATGATATTTCTATTACAATAGAAACTTTTGCTATGAAAATTCAAAGGATTTATTTTATGATTACTTCTCAGAATATAAACTATAAAATATTAGCAAGCGGAGACCTCCAACCTTGGCCAGCCTCTAGTGGTGGAGTATTTTACTGGTTGTCGGGCTTATAAAACATTTACATTTTATTGGTATATTATTTATTAACCCAGTGGCAGTTAAAACTCTGACGGCTTTTGCCATTGTCTGTCAGTGTTAACTGCCATCAGGTAAATAAATAATAGAGTAAACCGTACAGGTATTGACACCCTTAAGACTACATTTCTGTGGTGAAATAAAAAAAAAAACTTTTTATGAAGGGATCAAATTGAAACTTCCTATAGCTCCTCTTTATCTATTCTTATAAAGACTCAAGAGTTTTTTTTGGAACAAAAGTTCAATAGTTTTACAATATGGCAATTTACAATATTTTTAAATTGTAAATTAGGTTTACAATATTTATTGTAAAAAGTGCAAAATCTAGTTATTGACACCCTGTGGATTTAGTTGTGAAATCTTCTATGGTTAGTTTGCTAAACACTTACTTCAATGATGACTTAGAGGACTCTTCAAACATTAGATTCATGTATATCTTGAAATAAAATAAGGACTGGTTTATTTATTTCTTTAAGTTAGGGGTGTCAATAACTGTACAATATTTATAATCTATATAAATAAAGTTGAAATTCTGTTTGTTTGTTTGTTTATTTGTTCTTTATAGAAATCCATACCGTTTGTCCTAAATTCTCCAAATTTCGCTCAGTGGTTCTTTGATACAAGGTGCGAACACCTGTCCATATTAAAATTGCATAACTTCAGCCGATCTTCCGCTGATATTCTTTATTGTTATAAAAATCATAATGATCTCAATTTACAATGTTTTTTTTTTTTTTTTTTTTTTTTTTTACGAAATCGTCCGTTTCTTTAGAAAAATGAAATTCCCCGTGTGAAACCGGGATATGCAGCTCTAATCTATGTCTGTAAAAATTAAATTCTGTTTGTTCTTTATAGAAATCCATACCGTTTGTCCTAAATTCTCCAAATTTCGCACAGTGCTTCATACAGACCAGGTGCGAACACCTGTCCATATTAAAATTGCATAACTTCAGCCGATCTCTGGGTATATTCTTTATTGTTATAATAATCGTTTTGATTTCGCTTTAAATTGGTTTTTACAAAATCAACCATTTGAGTCGATAATAGTCTCAGTTTATAGATTTAAAAAATGAAATTCTCCGGGTGAAACCGGTATATACAGCTAGTATTTCATATTTGTAATTGTAATTAATATATGATGTAATAATAAATATTAATTTATTCGAAAATGGACATCATCTTGTTTCAATTTTTTGCTGAATGCTTCATTTTTATGAAATTTAAATTGTGGTCACTGTATCCAGGCATCTGGTATTCTAAAATTTATATTCTTAAACAAATATATTAATATAAAATCACGAGAAAATAGAAATACTAGCAATTTAATCTTTTCAGAAAAACTACAACATTTTTATATATCATCATTTTAATGAATCATATAAACATCTTTTCAGATGAAATTGTTCTTATATATATACATAGACATATAAAGACAAAGAAACATTAATATTTAAAAATCATTTGAAGCACAAATAATACTAATTATAAATGACTATCCTTATCTTATAAATAGAACAAAGGAACATTTAACAAAATATGAGCAAATTAAGAAACTAAAAATTATGGAACTACTTACTTTGAATTGGATAAAACATATGATAAATTTTATTTATACTGCTCAACTTTTATTCCATTAATTTTAATAGTAATCACAACAATATAAATAAAATTATGATTGTGCACTATTTTGTAAAAAGTCAAATATGTTGGAAATAGGCTCGATTTAATATTTGAATACAATATCAAAAAGACAGATGCTTGGCCAAAAATTACTGTTATTATTAGGAGGAAAAAAACAAAAACGTACAGTGCTTTGATTGTAAATTTTTAAAATTTATAATCTGTTAAATTAAAGAAGGCTAGTTGGAAATGAGGTTAACACGTCATTTATTTCGTCAAATACTTCACTATATAAAATTCATTTGCAAAGGTGGAGAGAATAAGATAAAAGATTTATAACAGGGGGGCGACCTCAGATTATTCCATTCCATACCAAATGGAATATGGAATGAAAATATTATTCTATCTTTATTAGTTTTATTTATAGTTTTAGTGCTCTGTCTACCAGTCTCTAAGAACTCAATATCTCCAAGGTTTCAAATCTTCTGATAATGAAGAACATCTAATTTCTCTATTTATTATCAAATATTTTTGATTATCTTACTGGGACCTTGAGGATTAGGGCATTTATTATTTTTGAATAAATTTGGATATATTTATGTACTGTTGTTCATTATTGACACAAGGTAATCTATATTTTTAATGAGTAAGAAAAAAAAGTTGTTTTATTTATTATTATTTTATTTTTATTTATATCCCTAGGGCAATTGACCCCTGTAATTGTTATTCATACAAAATATAGAAATTTTGATTGATTGACATTTTAAAAATTAAATAAAACTAATAAAGATAGATGAAGAAATTATTCCATTGATGTTATTGAAACATAAAACCTACTTGGTAGATTTTGTTTTTGAGCTACTCGAAGCTGCTTTTAACTTACAACACAACATCTAAATCAAATCGCTGCAATTAACCATGAGTATAAACAAATTCTTGAGTGGAACGATAGAATGTGTTCTATTTTACTAAGTCTTTAAGCAGCACAATAATTTAAGATAGTGACGAGTAATTACTATTAAATTCAGTAAAAATTTAAAAAAATTAAATTCTATAAAATATTTCAAGGAAAGTTACCATTCCACAGTTTGATGCCTTGGTTCGAAAAGGCTGAAACCGGTATTTTTTTTTTGCTAATAAGAAATATTGTTGCTCCTGACTTTTCTTAAAGAAAAAATGTATATTTTTCTCTAAACGATCTCTTAAGCAACATTTCATCACTTCAAGTGTTCTTTTAGTAAATAAAATTAAGAAAATTTTTTTCTATTCATCATCTAGTGGGAATGTGTGCATGACAAAGCTAGAAAATGCAAAAGGCAACAATAAAAATTGATGGAGGTTAAACCTGTGATCCCAGTGAAGAAGATGTTAAGTCTAATTTCTATATTTTTCAGGGCAAGGCTTTTAAAAATTGAACATGATTGGTAAAAATCGTAGGTTTTCATAATCAATTGTTGAAAATTCGTCAAAAATACCAAAATGGTAGCTACTGATTGTGGCGATTGCACAAAATGAATAAACCTTATCAGTAAAGAGATATTAGAATTGACACACTGTTCACAGAATGATTATAACAGTTTCAATGCAAATAATTATTATTATTTTAAAAAATGTCTTTAATTTCGTAATAACTCATAAATTATGTGTTATGTGGATAAGTATGTTTAGATATTTGTACGTAATACTTATGAATACATTTATACTTTTTTAATACATCTTAGTTCAAACGATGTTGTTTATTAAATCTGCCTATCATTACTAACATTGCCATTATTAAAAAATCAATAAAATATAACTTTAAAAAATCAACATCCTCTTATCCAGCGATTTCACTTATCCGACGGTACCTGGTCCCGACAGTGTCGGATAAGAGGACGTCTACTGTAATTACATTTGAAATGAACACCTGACTTAAATTCATTAAGAATAAACCCCCTTGATGCTTATTTTAACGACTAATCTCACTTAATCACTGGGATGACAGAATAATTTTTGTAATAATAGATTTAAAATTGAAAAACCTTTAAATTATAAAGAAGGCAGTTACAATTTTATTCCAGTCCTTGGCTTAGTTAAGTTCAATAAGTAACTCAGTTAATTTATAGTGATTAGTAATAAAAAGATATTGTGGAGAGCTAGTAATTTAAAGACAGGCATTTACGGTAAATATTAAATGAAGTGAATCTTAATATTAACAAGTGTATTTGTAAATTGTGACTAGTAAGTTGTGCATGGTGTATTAGGATGAACATAGAAGGTAAATACAAAACCTATTTTTTTTTTTTTGTAATTATCGTACGAATGTCTAAATAAATAAGTAAAATTGCTGTTTAAATGTAAATTCACCGATTTCACTAGACATAAAAATTGTAATAATATCTAAAATAAAAATTTACAATATCGATCATATTATATATTTATGTTTAATTTTATAATTGATTTTAATTTGAAATACCCAGTATTTCTAAAAATTAATTTTTACCATAAAAATTAAATTATTTAATATTTTTATTATTCTTAAGGCAAAACATATTTTAGTACATTCTAAAAATGTACATTGAAAATTTTAAGACTGTTAATATAATAACAGAATGTTTAACAATGTAATGAAATTCATTGAAAAAAAAAAAAGAAAGATGTGATCGCCTACAGCAATAAGAATCACCTCTTTTCAGTAAAAAGTAGAAACAGCGGCACTGGTATCACTATGTTCATCGGTGTCACTGGTATCACTATGTTACTTCTAGGTGCAGCCAATATGGCATAGTTTAGTGAGGCCATGATCCCAACTAAAAAAGGACCCTTTTGGAAAAAATTTTATCTGTGACGAGCTAGCCTAGGGAGAGGGAGTCGAAAGCTGTGATTTGATAAAGCTGATCAAACTCCTTTTTAACCGAAAAGGACACGATGGGAGTTGGCTTATATTAGGGTCACATAACCTCCTGATATAGGCCATACCCAGAAGAAACCTAGGGATAGCTTTACCAAATAATTTTCCTTGAAATTGTCTTCACTCCAAACACTCCATTCCAACATTCTGGTCACTTCCGTAACCTAAGTACCTTAAATTAACCCTTTAACCGGGCGGGACGTATGAATGCGTCCTTGAAATATATGTTGTACCCTGGAACTGGTGGGACTTATATTTTCCTACAACTGAGGTATTAGTCATAGATACATGTATCTATGTATGTATAGATATATATATAAATAAATAATTATATATACATATATGAACAATAATAAAAACAACAAATATTTCAGGATGTTTATGTACGTTCCGCCCGGTTGAAGGGTTAAGCTGAATATCAGTTGTCTAGACTCCTATGGCGGACTATTATCAAAGGTCATTGCTTAACCAGTCCTCTTTATTCAAACAGACTATCAGTAAATAAAATATTAAAACAAATATTATCGCTGTTTAAGATGAGAAGCACAATAATTTTCTTTTCACTAAAACTAGTAATTTCATTTAAAATCTTATATGATACAAATTACACCAATAAACGGAAGAAACAGAATGTCAATAATAACTACACTAAACTTCTAACTAAAACTACAAAATGAAAGCTAAGCCGTCCTGCTTAAAATGAAGCAGCTGAAATTTATTATACACCCTTATTGTGCTTTTTAATAACATGAAACACTTATATTCCATCCACCTCCTGGAGAAGAGAACACGGAATAATGTTCTCTTTTCGATGTTGCTTTTCGATTGACGCCTGCGCCAGTATATATATAATAAGAGACGTTAATTGTTGATGACCACTTCACTGCTGCGGCATGAGCCAGGAGTTGTAGGCAGTCGCTTGCTGCTGCTGGTAGGAGGCCGGCGGGGGCTGCTGGTACATGGGGTAGCCCTGGGTGGAGTAGCCTTGTGGACCGTAGCCGTCCGCGGGGCCGCTGGTCGTCCCGAAGTGCTGCAGCTGCTGCTGCTTCGACTGCGCCTGCTGTTGGTAGCTGTAGCTTGTCTGTTGCTGCTGCTGCTTGCTCATCTCCATCTGTCCCTTCAAGCGACCCTCGTTCGGGTTTTCACCACCACCGCCTGAGTAAAAAGAAAAAGTATTATAACCTCAACGGTTTAGAAAATGAGAATAATATTTACACCATTAGGTATTTACAATAATATTGACCGTATTGTAAATAAAAAAATAAGAATAATATTTACACCATTAGGTATTTACAATAATAGGGGAGAGCGGGGTTGGTTGGCAACAGTTTTCACTTTTTTGATTGTTGAGTCGTTCCTGTTAATATAGTCCCAATAGGGCTGATACCACTGTAAACTCCAAGTATTAGAGTACTTCAAGTATTTTTTTTACCACATAATATTTAATCATAAGATTATAGAAAATTGAAGAATTCGTCAATCCAGAGTATGCCAATTAACCCCCTATGTGGCGCAGATTGGCCTAGAAGGTGGTGTTTAGCCATCTCATTCAAGTACTGCCTGACAGATATTATTGTTATTAAAAGCTGCACTATAATGGTATAATAATTATGAATTGGTTTTTAACAGCATTTAAGGGAAAATAGAATGACAATAAAAGAAGATAGAAGTTTAGACTGTCGTCACTTTCTGCATAAGAAAAATTGCTCTCATCCTCCTTGCTGGAACTAAAGACAATTGGTAGTTTCACCTTTGTTTATGTTTACCTTGCTTTTGTGAATTGCTACTGCTCCATCAAACCCCAGTTGATGAGAGCCAACTAACCCCACAGGAGAGATAATATGAAAGATGGCTGCCAGGACAGGCGAGAACAATCAAACAAGAAACTGGTTGGCCGAAAGGTTAGGTTTTTCAAAGGAGTTTGGGGCTATGTGAACAGAATCGGAGTCAAGTGTTTTGCCATTCCTTTAAACCAAATTTACTGAATATATAAAAATTTACTTACATGTTGTAAAATCAATCAATGAAGCACACTCTTCTCTACACTGTTAGCATTGGATTGAAAACTCAGGACAAGACTCCCGAGGTCAAGCGGGTCACATGGTACAATGGTAGGGCCTTCACAACAGGTGTGACGGGAACTATAAGCCAATGGCCAACCTGCCCCCTATGCCAACCAACCCCGCTCTACCCTAATATTTACACCGTTAGGTATTTACAATAATATTGATCGTATTGCAAACAAAAAAGAGAGAAAGCCTTTTGTTATAAGAATATAGTTCCCTCACAACAACATAGTAAAATGAGGGTAAACTGATGTCCCATTTTTAGTCTTGTAATATTTTGTACTTTTTTTTTTTGTTTTGTTTTTTATGAAAATGAAATAATTTTTATTTTTTAATTGATTTTATTTTGAAATTTTTTGGTTTATATTGGTTTATATTTGGTTCTTTTAAGTTTGAATTCAGAGTCCTGGTGAATCATTAATAATAATGAAAAACATTTTAAAGAACATTCAACAGTGAGGTGGCCTAGGAGATAGGTGTGATTTGACATATTGATCAATTGACGAGATTTTTAAGGAATCGATGTATAGTTTAACTAAAATATTGTTAATTTAGATTAGAGAGGAGTACACCTGAAGATGAGGCATTAAAGCCTCGAAACGTTGTGACTTTGTAATGTATTGAAAATATAGATACATCAAAATGGAAGATGTGAATTTTCACTGTTTCACCAAATTAGAATAATATAGAAGTCTTCCAGTAAGTCATAAACTATCAAAAGCTTAAAGAATTTTTATTTTATATTTCATTCTCACATATTTATTATAGTGCAATTATTGATAATAATTTAATTTAGCTAGATTGCAAGCTATTTTTATACTAGTACCAGTTCAAATATGAACAGTGATGTAAGTTTTTCTTTATGGTTTCATGTGGTCGCAGGAAATCCTCAAGCTTCTTTTTTACTACCCCGTTTCCTTTAAGGTGTTTACTGCCTTCCTTTCTTTTTATCAAAGGGGATAACCTTTCCTGACCCTTCGAGCACGCACTGCAGCTCATCACATCTATCTTCCTTGGCTACCTCCACACGACTGCTTTTCTATCTTCCGCTTGAGCTCCACACTCTTCTTTTCTTACTTAAGGTTACTAGATCTTTAATATCGACCATTTATATTATATATTAGATTTAAAAATGTCGTTTTGGGAGTTATAGTAGAGTGGCTGCCGCTTAATCAGTCGTCGGATAATCCGCTGAAAAATTATAAGACATCACCAAAAGGTCCCTTGCATATATTTTTTTTAATCGGATAATCTGCTGTTGCCTTCCGGTTAATCAGTTGTTTGTGAGAATTTTTTTTCCCTGACAAATGTGTAGCTACCGACAGTACTATTTTTTTTTTACTTCCTGGAATCCAGCTTTTGTTCGGTCTAGGAAAACTATAGAAGAAATAATCCTTTTTATAGATTTCATTGTATTATATGAATCAATCAGGTAGTGATCCCATATTTTTTTTTAATGTGACATTCGTGAAATTTGATCGAATTGCTAGGAGAGGGGACTTTTATTTATTTTTCACTTCGTATAAGTTAATTTGTAAACTTTTTTTATATTAATTTTGTCATGTCCTGCCATAAAAGAGAGGTCGCTAACACGAAAGAGACAACTTTTAGCTTAGTATAATCAATTTCTGGAAATAAAAAAAAAAAAAAAAAAAGCTGCATTAAAATTAGGATTTCTGGTTTCAACACTTCACGATCAACAACATAAATACATACCTTATTTCTATTTAGAACGATATTTACTTGTGGCAAATTAAGTATCTTTGAAAAAATAAGAGAATATTAATTTAAAAATTTACCCTACATTTCTCATTTTTCGTTCAATCCGTTGAATTTTATCCTGACTCGATTGCAACGGATTAAACAGCAACCACTGTAGTTTTAAAAGGTCAATTTCACATGAATGGTATCGTGGATATTTGATTACCGCATTATCCGATTTCAACAAATTTCACCAACTGTTTTTCAACACATTTATTTAAACTTATCACTACCATTAAATTCACTTCGATCTCTTTATCGATAAAAAAAAAGTGACATTTTTACTACAATATTCTGGATTTTTCTGAAAATGCCATTTAGAAACCTTGTCTTTGAGGTCCAAATATACTAGTAGCAGTATTGAAAGTAATTTTTTTTTTTTTTTTTTTTTTTGAAAAATTGATAAGTGCACTCAATGGATTTCTGAAATAAACGATCCAATTATATTAAGTTAGTAGTTTTAATAATAATAATAATAATACTGTGTTATATTCAAAAATTATTTATTACAAATAAAATAAAACAGGCAAAATAACATGCAAATGTGAATAATTTCCAAAATAAGATAGTTGAGCTAAAAAAATAAAATAAAAATAATACCAATAATAAAATGTGCTTATAGTAGCATACCATGTTTGTTTGTTTAACGTCACTTTATGCCACTAAGGCAATTGGACAATGCTACAGTGGGAGTCTTAAATTTTGCCAATCCAGGTATTAATAGGATAGGGATCTATTAAGAGTACCTGACATCGTACTGGTTCGGGACCTTCGTTTTAGGTACTACCAGGTCTGCAAGTTTAAAATGTCGTTTATTTCTTAAAATATATACACAGTAATTTAAAAAAATATGGTGCGTGCGCGCAACACACAACTTTCACTTACCAACTTACTTAGAATAGAAATTGACGTGTTTTGCTAAACATCATTTCCCAAAGTCACACATTTTTCTACATCATATCTTATTTTTGTTAATCGTTAAAGCCGTTTTTGAGTAAATAAAAAAAAACCCGTGAAATTGGTACAAAATTTATTAAGTAAAGTCCCCCCTCTGATTGATCAATTTTGATGAAATTTTTACAGTCGTATCTCGGGCATATACATACATCATATACCCAGTTTGACCGAAATCGTTAAAGCCGTTTTTGAGTAAATAAAAAAAACACGTGAAAATGATACAAAATTTATCAAGTAAAGTCCCCCCTCCGGTTAATCAATTTTGATGAAATTTTTACAGTCATATCTCGGGCATATAAATAGATCAAATACTCAGTTTAATCAAAATCGTTAGAGCCGTTTTTGAGAAAATCGAAAAAACCTTAAAAAGTTATTAAATAAAGTACCCCCTCCCTTTGAGCAATTTTGATGAAATTTTTGCTGTCACATCGCGGGCATATACCTACACTAAATACCCAATTTCAGGTTCCCACGGTTTATAGTTTTTGAGCTAGTCTGTTCACACACACACACACAGACACACACACACACACACACACACACAGACCATTTCGCGGGACTTGGTTATTTCGACTCAGGGAGTCCCAAAACGTGTATTTCCGTTGAAAACCGGAAGTCGAAATTTTTCACGATCGCAATACTTCCACTTACTATATATTTCATATATAGGTAAGTGAAAGTAAAAAAAAGTATAATATATTTTATTCAAAGTACTGGCCCTCGCTTTCTACACATTTTGTCCATCTCTCGGGCAATTTATGGATACCATTCCAAAAGAATGCTTCATCTTTATTTGAAATCCATTCATCGAGCCATTTTCTTACATCCTCCAAATTGTTAAAGTGTTGCTCAGCCAATGAGTGTCCCATCGATGAGAAGAGATGATAATCAGAAGGCGCCAGGTCAGGTGAATACGGCGGGTGGGGTAGGAGTTCCCAACCAAGCGAAGAAATCGTTTCCTTAGTCAATCTGGCTGAATGTGCAGGAGCGTTATCATGCTGAAGAATGACTTTGGCGTGCCTGTGAGCCCATTCTGGGCGTTTTTCGATCAATGCTTGACTCAAATTGATCATTTGTTGTCGGTAGCGGTCGGTATTGACTGTTTCGCCGGGTTTGAGAAGCTCGTAGTAGACTACTCCCTTCTGATCCCACCACACACACAGCATTGTCTTCTTCCCAAAACGATCCGGTCTTGCACTCGATGTGGATGGTTGTCCTGGCGTTACCCATGATTTTATTCGTTTGGGATTCTGAAAATAAATCCATTTTTCATCGCCAGTTACAACTCGATGCAAAAAACCCTTTCTTTCGTGGCGTAAAAGCAGCATTTCGCACACAGTTTTTCGTTTTTCCATCTGTCGTTCGTCCAATTCATGTGGAACCCATTTTCCAACCTTTTTAATTTTTCCCATAGCTCTCAGGCGATCGGAAATGGCTTGCCTAGTGACATTCAACTGTTCTGCCATCATTTGTTGGGTTTGGGTATTGTCTTCGTCTAATAAAGATTGCAATTCGACCTCCTCAAACTTTTTTGGTCGATTTTCTCGTTTTTTATCAGTAACATCAAAATCACCACGTTTGAAACTTTGAAACCAACGTTCACATGTCTTGACGGTTGGAGCAAGATCGCCATAAGTCTCAACAAGAATTCGATGACATTCAGATGCCTTTTTCTTTTGATTGAATAAGAAAATCATGATATGCCGCAAATGCTCTTTATTTGGCTTGAAATTAGACATTTTTAACACCAAAGAAAGGTATGATACGTCCACGTAAACGACTTAAAAACAACTGACTTTTGTAAACAAATGACTAACAAACAAAATAGCGTTTAGAGATAAGCAAATCCTTCAATAGGCTAAGAGCGCATTCTATTGGAATTAAAACGACATTTTAAACTTGCAGACCTGGTATCCGAGGGACGGCATAGCCAAGGATTTTTTACTGCCATTAAAAAATCCTAGGGCCACCGTGGTACTCGAACCCTTTAGTATTGCAAGTTTCTATGCTAACCACTACACCATAGGTGACCCTTTTAATGATGCTTTTATATAGATAATAATCTATACTTTTATACAAAACATTTAAAATTGCATTCATTGGATATCTTGTTATTTTGGTTTATTTTTTTATAGCAATGATAATTATTTTATGAAATATAGTACTCTTGTATTGATTTAAATGTCTTTCTACCTGTTTGCCATAATTGATAATATAACCTGCCACACTTCAAATTTAGCGCCTGCAGAAAGCAGAACTGGGCCTGGCGTATTTAAGCTCCGTCCTAAGGTAAATATTTTATATTCTCAAGCTATATTGCATAGCAATTAAATATTGGGCACAGTGAACTTATTTCTTCCTTAAATTCTTTCACTGAGATGTTTCTAAAATTTTTCACAACCAAATGAAGCTAATTGCCACATCTCGAATGAAAATTATAATTTACATGAAATTCTTCTTTTTAAAATATACATACTTCAAAACAAATTAAGATTTACGACAGTGATATGAAGGAATTTTTACATAGGATAGGGATCTATAAAGGGCACTTTTTAAAAAAAAAACCTGACATCTTACAGGCTCGGGACCTACATTTTACGTCCTATCTGATTGACAGCTTAGCCAAGGATTTTTTACTACCTTTAAAAAAAATCCAAGGGCCACCTCAGGACGTGAACCTTTAATATAGTTGGTTGCTATGCTAAGCAATACACCTCAGGTGTCCCTAAATATTAGCATGCCATGGAAGAATTTTTTTTTTATTCTCAAGCCAGTCAGCCCAGAGTTACACATGGGAAGAATTTTCAGCTTATTTTTTCTTTTCTTTTCGGAAAAAGAGAATGAACAGGCACTATTATATTTATCATATAATTATAATTATACTAATCTATATTCTTTTGATATTTCTGTCTCTGAAAACTTCTCTAGCAAGACAACTTACGCTTTTTTAATTCTGGAACCGCACTTCTTCATATTTAACAAACTGAGAGAAAAAAAAAAAAAAAAGGAAGAAAGAGATAGGGATACATGTAACTACCAGGAATGAAGGCTAGTTTATTTAAAAGAATTTTCATGTGAAAAAATTAATTAGTTTTTCTGCCCTACCAAAGTTGGGGTTATCGGAACCCCAGTGTGCCATTTCGGGGTTAATGAAGACTTACATTTTTTTGATGACGGAATCTTACAGAAAAGACGTCTTTACTGTAATGAAAATTTTGATCTGATGCTTCTATAAGGTGTAAATTGCAAAAGAAAAACTGACTATTCGAGCTTTCTCAGTGCATTGATAAATTTTCTCCGAACCGAAGCATTACATTGGTAAAGTGTTTTTGAAAAATACTTTAGGATATTAAATCATACTTAAAATGAGACCATTTAATAGGCTTCTTCACAATCAACCCCCAAATTTTTCAAATAGAAGTACCCACTTTATATAGGCTTGGTTCGCCCCAGGAGGGTTCTTGGATCCGGAGAAAGTAAGAAATAAAACTAACAGATACATTAAAGCATCCAGTTACTAAATAATAGTATACCGTCTCAATGAGATAACCAACACCATGAATAAACTACCACCATATTTTTATTTTAAAAATACTATTGTAGTTTGATATTATTTCTATGGTCACGCGAAATAAGATAAGGTAGAGCTGATTAATCAAATAAGGTCTTCATGAGTTATGTTTATCGTGATATCCCAACCTAAAACCTTCAGCCTCCGTCTTTGCTACGGAAAACCTCATCTCCTTCTTCTCACACCAATTTCTGACAATTTCGGCATTGATTTGTTATTGGCTTCCACTAGACTGCCGGAATAGCAGGCATATTAGAACAGAGCCATATGGACAGCCTCCCTCAATTTTGTCTTTCTCAGCTTATTTTAAGGTTAAATATAAATGCTTTATATTTAACCTAATACTTTTAGGGTAACATTTATGAATGCTAAAGTTTCTCAAAAAAATCTTATCAAATTAACTTTTAATCACACATTTATTTATTTCATGTGTTAACTTTAACTTTAACTTTAACATTTTAATGGGTCTGGACTATATATCTCGGAAAAAAAAGAAGGTCCCAACAAGCAGACGACAAGATTACTCGGGGCGGGAAGCTGGTCCCCAGTAGCGGAAGACAGTATATCTCACAATCGGTTTCTCACTTATTTAATGTCCCCAGCTTCACACACGATAACTTGTCGTGACTGAGGAACATCCTAGCGGATCCTCGGAGACTTAATAAGTACATCTAGCGACCGCTAGGCTGCGGGGGTGTCTCTATTGGGGAAATATTTGTTTAACTGTTATTCATTTCAAGTTCTATAAGCTATGAGCTTTTACCCCTCAGCTTTTAACCGTCAGTTATTTTGCGATATTCTCTGTTTTATTTCGTTAGTATTTCGCTAGTTTTGGTGTTGCTTTCGTCATATCGCGAAAGTTCTTAACTGAGCAGTAATAAAATTATTATAAACTTGTTCATTATAATTTTCCATTTATTACCTTTATAAATCACATAATCTTTCATTACAATCGATAATGTATCATTTTAATTTATTGAAATCATGAGAAAGGTATTATAGAATCATAAAAAGTAAATAAATCATTAAGAAATAGTCGGAAAAAGTAATGAGGAGTTGAAGAAGTTGAGGCAGTCAGCGGCGGATGGTGGCCTACACGCCTTACCTTGGGGAGGATAAAAGCCGGCCGACCCGCTTAGCTTCTCAGGGCAACTTTCGTCAAGAGTCCTTAGCTGCTAAAGGGTCAAGACAATAAGAAGTATACTAGAATATTTTTCATAAAAAAAAAAAAAAATAAATAAAAGAGAATGTCCCCAACTTTTAGATACACAGATGAAACTAAAAACGCGTTCTTTAGGAAACTTCCCGAGCAAAATTCATGAATAAATAGGATTTAAATTATAATCACAAGTGGGATGACATTAAGAAGCCTTCCCTCAAACCATATACCTATCTTATTCCATGTGACCATAGGCTTGTACAGTTATCGCTGATAAGTTGTTAGTTGTACTAACTATTATTAGTAAGATAAACTATGAGATCAATCACATAAAGCTCAAAACCGTAACCCTTGTACAAAAACTACCAAGGATTTTTTTTTATAAATATATTACTTGGCAACGTACTTTGAGAAGGTCGTCCTCTTTTTGGTTGATCGACTTTATTCCCATCGTCTAGAAGAAAAAAAAAAAAAAAAAAGAAAGAGAAAACAAACAAGAAAGAGAAGATAGAAAAATAAATAAATAAGAACTGAAACTATCAGTTTTTTTTTTTTTTTAATTTAAAACCTTTTTCACTAAAAAGGAAGCTATACTTACTATTGGACGAGGGTGAGTTAGGAGCTTGGATCTGGACGTATTGAGGCCTCTGTTGTTGGTGTTGCGCTTGTTGTTGCTGCTGCTGCTGCTGTTGGAGCCTCCAGTCATCTGTCAACATCATCGCATGCTTTAACGAAACTTGTGCTATCAGTTCAGCAGGGGGACATATAATTAGAATAATGATCAGAAGTAAATTAAAAAATAAAATAATCTTTGATATCGTTGGCTTGCTTCACTCGGGCTGAAATGATTAAAATAAAAAATAACATGCAGCAATCAACCAATTATATACAAAAAATAAAATAAAATAAGATCACATAATCATTCAAAGCAGAAATAAAAACAGGATAAGTGAAGTCTGGCACCATATAATGGAATATTTCTGAAATAAATTAATAAAAGAGAATTAAGGTAAGTATATAAAAATAAGGAGAAATCTTCTTGTTTTAAATAAGGGAAAAAAAATATACATAAAATAAAAATGCATTATGCCACAATAATGTAAATTAAGTTACAGAAGAAACGCTGCCAGATATAACAATCAATTTTGCTGAAAAAAAAAATTATTATTAAAAAAAATAAAACTTCACTAGATTTACAGAATAAATTTGATTGAATGATCTTTATTCTATCAACAGTAAAAAAAAAAAAAAGTTAAATTAGAATTAAAATTAAAGGGGTATAGATTACTTTTTTTTTTAAATTATAAACGCTGAGCGATATTGAAGATTACAATTTTGTTGTCTGTAAATCTAGCATTAAATAAAAAAATGTAACAATGAATAATAATAGACACAGATGCAGATTCCCAGTGAACTGAAATGAAAATGATTACTAGTAAAATGATTTTCATTAAAAGCTGTCAAGTGATGAAGTTCGAAGATAGTTCAATTTTCATTTGTCATGACTCAAACTCATGGTTTTTTTTTTTTTTTTTTTTTTTTTTTTATAGTGTAACCCCATTTATCTGGACTGAAAGGGAATCGTTTTAAAATAAAAAAACTATTCATATTGTAACACTTATGTGGGTTAAACCATTTTTATTCAAAGAAAATAATAATTAACAATGAAACATAAAATAATTAAACAGGTTACAAAAATTATCACTTTATAACACAGAAATAACCATTTGACGAGCTTCAGATTACATTAGAAAATGCCTTAAATTTAATACATTTAAATTAATGAAAAGCAATAGGAATTTAATTAAAAATGTAAAAATATGGCGCCCAAACAAACTGTGAGTTATCTCATAGTTCAGCAGTCAGCGCTAAGCTCACTTAATCCAGAGAGAAATTTTGTTTCCTTATAATAAGTCAACAATGAAATAATGATAATAAATAATAAGATCATTTGACAGCTCTTAATTGTAACATGAATTTACAATATATTTTAGATATCGTTATAAGATGAAATTATTCCTGTAATAGAATTATTAATTAGTAATACAAAAAATTAAGAATAAAACAAAATAGCAGGTCTCCTGGGTTCTGGAACTTCACCATAATGCTGTAAGAGAAGGAGAAAATAACAGATACACTTATGGTTAAAGAAATGAAGAATTTTCGGCAATACCCATCAAGACGAGGAAAGTCATACCTACTTGAAAAAATGTTAATAATTTAAAACAAAATTGAAAATATATGATTCCTCAGCAGCAATGGCATGTTGATATATCCTAAAAAAATACATGAAAGTTCACCATAATTAATGCTCGATTGTAAAATTACAGACGCAATTAAGGCCATCATTAGTATTACGTAAAACAAGATGACAACCACGAAAGTATAAGATTTATTAAAAGAATTAGACTTGAAACATAAAAAATAAAAATATGTTTGAAACACTAGAATGCTTTGAGTTTAAACAGCCTAAATCATAGAAGATCAATAGTGACACATTTTATCGGGAAGCTTAAACGGATCAGATTTTTTTGAAAACCATTGACATTTTTTGAGAATTTCATTTTTATTCTTTTTTTCTTTTAGTGATAGTTGAACCTTGACATATTCATATCTCTTCAACAGGCATTTTTACTGCCTTCCCTTCAAGCTAAAAGGGATAAAGAAAAGTATATTGAAAGAGTAATTGAACACGAAAGTGAGGAGACTGAAATATTATTTTCTTTTCAGTTTTATTTTTGTATGATTAAATATTAATAATTTTTTTCTAATGCTCTCAAGATATTTAACATTAATAGAATAATAAAAACGAAGTAAAAGGGGAATATTATTTATTTGAATTATTCCTAAGAACATTATACACATTCATTTATCTTCAGCTGTCTCGGACACTACTTCTTCATCCTGAAAATAATAATAATCATAAAAGCATGCAAATTTATATAATTAAAGCAACAAGTAATAATTGAATCCTGAAAACAAAAAGTTTTAAAATGTCGTCCATGAAGGAATTGTCTCTTCCGTAGATGAAAAAAGTCAAGGAAAGCCAAACATTATCAACAGTTCCAACAAAAAAAAAAAAAAAAAAAAAAAAATCATAACCATCCAGTCAGAAATTGAATCCGCACTCCTTAATCAGCAAAAGAGTTCAACGTACCAACTCCTTTTAAAATGCTATAATACATTTAAAAAGATGTATTGCATGTACAGGTTAGTTTTATTTAAATTTACCTAGAAGAAAATATTAGAGAAAATAATAACAATAAAAAACAAAACAAGATTATGATAAAAGTTAATGTTTCGTTTCATAATTAAGTTCTAAAGATATAAAAATTAAAATGAAAATTACAAATTAAGCAACAGTATCAAAATAATTTACCTATGAACATGCACAAAAAAAGAAAAAAAAAAAAAGGATATAACTAACCATAATAACCATTTACCGAAGCTGTAACATTTTTCAGAATACATTTACGTTATCACAACAATTCATCATTCATGGTAGGAGCTGTCACCGACAGCCTTAAGAGTTCTTAGCATATCAAACTGTAATGTAACAGTAAATATAACTCTTTTTCATTGAGGTAATTTTAGTTAGAGGTGCGAGTTGTGAAACTTAAGGTTTTTATTTGATATAACAAATTTCAGAAGGCTTGTTGATTTTAACCTACACTAAGGTAACACCGCAAGCTAAAGTTTAAAAACATGACACCTGAGTTTACAGAGACCCACCAGTGAGTTCGCTGTTATTTCATAAAGTGCATTCCTGTCAAGTTTTAACAGAATACTGCAATGTAGTTTAACAGAATAAAATTATGATGAAATATTTACATCAGGAGGCATGGGAAATTGGGAATTTTCTTCTAGCATTTTATTTAGCTAGAATGAAAACCTCAAAAATTAGAGAACTAATTTCACTAAGTAATAAAAGGTACTTTTATACATTGAGGTAGTTAGGAAAATATTTTATTCAATAAATTTTAAGTTTATACAGAAATTAAAGTTAGATTCGCATACTTTGACACAAGTTGGTTACCATGAATGACCGCAAAAGATTAGAAACGCACCCTGCCAAAGGCTAAGCTGTAGGGGTCACCTATGTTGTAGTGGTTAGCATAGCAAATTAATACACAAATGGTTGCGGGTTCGTAGTCTCGGTACGTAGTCTGGCAGGACATAGGACTTTTTAAAAGGAGTAAAATATTCTCGGCTATGCGGTCCTTCGGATAGAAGGTCCAGAGCCAGTACAATGTCAGGTACTCGTTAAAGATTCCTATCCTAATAATACCTGGACATGCAAAATTCAGGACTCCCACTGCAGCATCGTCTGATAAGCCTTAATAGCATAAAGGGATGTTAAAATAACAAACAAATCACTCAGCTGCTATTCTATAAGCGAATAGAATCCAACAGAGATTAAAACGTCCAAAAAAAAAAAGAAAAGGAAAAAATAAGACATTTGAAGGGCCCCATGTGTAAGCTACGGTGAAAGTTACAACAGAATACATAACCAATGAGATTGCGACAACAATCGTTCGAACGATCGATCAAACGAATTGCTGAAGACGCTTGAGCTACGATAGGGAAATAGAGCCTGCAAAGATTACCTGTCTGCAAAGTTTGTTGTTGTTGTATTGTCTTTTCGTCTATCTGCTGAGATTCGTCTATAGCGGACTGATGCACTAGTTGCACTTGCTGCTGCTGGTGCTGCTGAATCATCTGCTGGGCCACCTGTTGCTGCTGCTGCTGTTGTTGTTGATGCTGTTGTTGAAGCAATTGCTGATGCTGAATGTGTTGCTGTTGCTGTTGCTGTTGTTGGGTCTGTTGAGACGGCCGGATGCTCTGCTGTTGCATACCTTCAGAGCTGAAACACTTTCTTAGTTAAGGCTGTACCCCCTTCTTCCACCTCTGCCTTCCCTCCTCACCAACGTCATTAAATAAATATATCTACTAATTTAATAATAGATTTATTATTTACTATTTAATTAAAAGAGAAGGTCATCCAGGAGTCCTGAAGAAATTAAAAATAAAAAATAAAATGGAAGCTGAAAAAAATTATTTCTTAAATTAACATCATGTTTTAAATTGTAATAAAATGGTAAGAGAAATTTTATAGAACTTCATTGGAACAATCCCTCACAACTTTAACAACCATGCTCTCGACATACACACATAAAACTTATCAAACTTCAAAAACAGAAACTTTTAATAAAGTCTTCATTCATCCATCTTATTAAAAACACAGAACATTACATACTGACTCAAGGCAGTTTTCCACTAAAAAGACGAAACAGAAAGAAAACGTAATCTCATGTCTAGTAAAACAGCAACTTTTTGAAGACTGGCGTGTTTTGCAAAAGTTGGAGTTTTCTTTTTTGGGTCCCACTCAGAAGCAAAAACATCGAAGGGTTTTGACATTTTTTGAAACTCGAGTTTGGTTAGTGGAAATGGTTACAAAATTCCTTAAACCAAGGGGTGGTGATCCCTTTACTGCTTTAAATAAACAGACTCAAGTCTGTTTCTAGCTTGCTTGTGAAACTGTAGTAGCCCTGAAGATGCCTGAATAGGCGAAAATTTGGCATGTAATCTGCATCATTAAGTGCATTATTGAAATAATACGAGACTTTGAGGCCTTGCATTCTATATCTCTCTTATGTCGATAATTATAGAAAAACAACAGTTCATAACACATTTTTCGTCAAACCTCTGCCTCTTGCGCCTCAAATCTTCATTCCAATGAAATTTCTATAGAAAGAAAGTTGTGGAGAACGATGTTTTTGGTTTATCAATTTATATTAAATTATTCGAATGTTAAAGTTTTCGAAAGTTTTTAAGTAGGTTATTAAAAAAAAAACTATCTTTTGACTTCTTTGCGACAACCAGTGGAAAAGGACCAAAAACAAACAAAAAATTCAAACAATATGTAGCCCTCTTGATGAAAACAAGAATTTTGGATTTGTTTCAGTTTTGTTTTGCAGTTTCAAGAAAACACACACCCAAAAAAAAACTCCATTTTATTAATAATTTTCATATATTAATTATTTATAATAGGAGTTACCCCTTCTTGTTAGTCAATATCTGATGTAAATTTTAATAAAGGAGAAGCTCCACTAAAATAAAAAAAAAACTTATACAAAATATACGATTGATACCGATGAGCTTAGAATGATGTTTCCATTAAGAAATTTACTAAATCAAAATATTTTTGAAATTCTATTTAGGAGTAGTTCGCCAGAACTTCACTTGGTGTTCGGGACTGGAGAGTTGCAGCAGAAGACAGAGCCAACTGGCGGAGGCTCTCTCTCGGTGGCCCAGTCTCAGTAACGGGACGTAGCGCCAAATATGTATGTATGTATATATGTTTAGGAGTAGTTACCAAGGGGTTCCTTTTCATAAAATGAACTTAAACGCAGGAACTGTAACAATGTTACTGTTGCAATAAAAATTCAACTTCGCTAGGATAACATAACCTAGTAAATTTTGACCGCCAATAGCACGACTCTACTATGAGGGGTCGTGGAAAACCAGTCGGGAGATCTTAATGTGACTGCTGAGTAATACTAAAGAAATACAATTACTTCCAAAACCTACTGCCAGAAATACTAGCCAAAGTCTACTTCAAGGCAGCCAAACTAGAGTGGCATATAACGGGCAGGTCATATGAGAGGGGAAATTTGATGAGCTGATTCTCGAAAAGATCTTCACCAATGAAAACCATGGTTCAATAAAAAGAGTCAGAAGACCAGACGTGACGGGGAAGCTGAGGCCTACTTAATGTTCAAAACTGGAAGAATCGTTGTGACATGTAATATAAAATTATTTAACCTATCAGCTTGGTAAGGGTAAGCCTGTGTTAATTTTCAAACAAGCGCTCCTCCATACCTAATAGTAGTAGGCTGAAATAAAGAAAATAAAAATTTATACACATTCAAAAATTTAAATAAAAAAATATAAATAAAAAAAAGTCGTGTTAGTTAAACTATTGTTAACTCAACAACTGCTGGACAAAGGTTTATGATTTTTGATTATTTCGTTTTTTCCACGACAGAAGAATAAATACAAGAATGAAGAAAAAATTCACTAATTTTTTTTTATAATAAAACTTTGTTGGCAATCGGATACCATGAGAGTGGCTGGAACAATCCAGTTACTTATTGTTTTAAACTGTTCGTAAAGCTCTTTATTAGGTTCATACGAGAAAAATATTGAAATAGTTCCTCGAAAGGTGCTAAAATTGTCATTGGAATGTTTTATATCCACAATGGAGTACATTTCAAACAAAACCAAAACACTATCCATTTTTTGTTCATTAAGAAGGTCAAGAATCAAGGAAATCGGGCCTTTATTAACCAAATTACAACCTTATGATTGTTAAAAATAATAAAACAAAGCTGGGTTATTTAAATTGTCCATTTTTTTAATTTATAAATATACATAATATGTTTCAAATATACAGGTAAAGCGCTGCAAAGTTGGCTGGCTCAGCTAACAGCGCCCTGCGGCTCATCAAAAGAATCATGAAATGGGGTGATGTGATGATACAGATAGAATAATACAAATATGTCTTTTAACTCAAAGGTTACATTGAAGCTAATGCAAAATTAATTCTTAAAGTACAATTAAATAATAATTAACTCTGTATATTATAATAGTATTTTTAATTTAAGCTATATTATAATACCATGATAAGTTTTAACTATTTAAAAAAAAAAAAAAAAAAGATCGAAGTTTTTTCCTTTTACAAACTAAATCTATAATCTAAAAAAAAAAAAAAAAAAAAAAAAAATACAGAAAAAAGAACAAAATTAGTAAAAAAAATCTTTTATTTTTTGTAATTAGCCAGCTCACTCTTTTGTTAAACCAGTAAACAGATGTAGCATACGATCACGGTATAGAATAAAAAATAGTTTTTTATAAAGTAGTAAGAAATAGATATGAGAGAGGGAGAGAGAGAAAGAGATTTTACATACCCGATTCCTTTACGAACAGGCTGAAGAGTCATCGCAGGAGGAGGCATTGATTGTGGTGGAGGGATTGCCTGAAAAAAGAATGTTTTCCATATACCAACTGACAATATTACATGCGGATAATATACATTAGGTAGGCAGTAATGTATAAAGAAACAATCATACTTCATGATTATATTCAACTTTAATTTCTTTAACCCTTTAATGGCTCTGGACGAGATATCTAAAAAAAAAAAAAAGACAGTCCTCACAAGCGGAAGACGGTATATCTCGCAACCAGTTTCTCACTTATTTAACGTCCTCAGCTTCACACGAGATAACTTGTCGTGACTGAGGCACATCCTAGCCGATCGTCGGAGACTTGTATAGTGGCCGCTAGGCTGCAGGGGTATCTCTATTGGGGAAATATTTGTTCAACCATTATTCATTTCTAGTGCTAGACGCTATGAGCTTTTACCCCTCTGTTTTTTTTGGCAATAATCACTTTTTCATTTCGTCCGTATTGGGAAAGGTGTTTACTCAGCAGTAATAAAATTATTATAATCTTGTTCATTATTACGTTTATAAATCACGTAATATTTCATTGCAATCGATAATTTTGATTTATTGAAATAATGATAAAGGTATTTTAGAATCATAAAAAGTAAAAACACATTAAGAAATAGTCAGAAAAGGTTACGAGGAGTTGAAGAAGATGAGGCCATCAGCTGCAGAGGATGGCCTTGTAGCCTTAGCTTGGGGAGGGTAAAAGCCGGTTGACCCGCATAGCTTCTCAGTGCAACTTTTGTCCAGAGTCCTTAGCTGTTAAAGGGTTAAATAAGTGCAAAAAGGAAGGATCTTTTCATGATTATTGATATATATCAACGATTCAATCTCCCAAACTCATATTTGAGGCCCATGATTGTGGTAAGTGGGCTTGGTCAATATTAAAAGCAAGTACAAAACACAACTTTCACATACCAACTGGCCCAATTGGTCCTAGTCTTTGTCTTCACTGTGAAGCTCAAGCCATATGATTTGTGTGCTATTAGGTTATAATTTTTGTAAACTGCTAGAATATTTATGTTATGATAATTCGTTTGGCATTGATACTGTTACATTTTCATTGATAAATTCATTGTTTACCCATAGAAGTGTTACTATACTAAGTATTATAAATGTCATATTAACGCTTGAACAGAAATTAACCATTATAAACCGAGTAGAAAAAGGTGAAAGTGTTAAAACATTGTCCACTGAATTAGGAAGAAAAAGGACAATTCCGACTTTGTATCGTCAATGAAAAACAATCCTCATACATTAACACGTTAGCTGCGAAGCAAAAAAACTGGGATTTTCATTAACTGCGACGAGGGGTCGAATGACCCCATGCTACCACACCGCTAAACTAGGTCAAGGGGCTGATTGACCCCTTGCCCCTTAGACATTAAAATTAACTCTCTGTAAACATTGATGAATGTTTTAAAGTGAAATCCATTTTTTTTACAAATACCTGACGTACTAGAATTCGTAACAGAAGCAGGGTTGAATTCTGTTGCTTCTGAATATATTTTTTTATTACTTATTTTTTCCACATCTGTGTTATACTAACAGTAATTTTTTTCTTTCCTTTTACGTTCAATCATAAAATGTTTGCTCTATGGTTTTAATTTACTTAATTGTCAGCATATATAATTCATGAAAGGAAGAATTCAGATATCAAAAATAAAACCAAACGTATGTTTTTATTATAAATAAAAGAAATAGATGTAACTTTTGTGTATTTAAAAAAATAAACATAAATATTACAAATTAAATTATTAAAAAAAAATAACACGAGAAAACTACATTTTATAATGTTTATCATTGAAGCACTGCAAGCAAAAGGACGGTTGTCGGCACAGTCGTCATAGTATGTCCAGACCTTCTTCACCTTTTTTTTGGGCTTCTGCACTGCTCATAGCTGTTCTTAGCTTTTCGTAACAGCCCGAACATTTCTTCCTTATATGAATGCTAACTATCTTCAAAACTTGAACTCCTTCATCTTTGCTTGAAGTTGAATTCCGCTGTGAAAGGGCTAAATCGGCAAGTTTCTGACCACGTGAATACATATCGAAATTATTTACTAAATCGAGACAAATAAACGAGAGCTCAGGTGTCAAAAATACTAAGTAGAATCAGTCGAAGAACAAGAAAGGAAGGTGAATCTGTGATTCACCCTTAGATAAATGTGATTCACGGAAAATTACTCTCGCTTTCAAACATTTACGGAAATAGAAAAAATATTTTTTATTTACATATTCATTAATATTTGATATAATATGCTAAAACAATAGTAAGATGAAGTGTAATGATCATTAAAAGACCAAGGGGTCATTTGACCCCTTGCCGCATTAAGGAAAACATTTAAACTATAATGCGACAAGGGGTCAAGTGACCCCTTACATTTTTTTCGATATATAAGTAGTATTAAGTAGTGCATTATAAAAAAAAAATAAAAAATCTCAAAAATATTAAAACAGGATGCGTGACAAGCATCGCAGTTAACGACAAATACACGTTTAATGGCTCGCAGTATAGGAAGCCACCGCATGGGGTCAAATGACCCCTCGTCGCAGTTAACGTGTTAAAAGACCTAGATGAAATTGTCTATCAGGGATTTATGCCAAAACGGGCTGAAGGAGTTCGGATTTCTGGTCTAATGGTGAGTGAAAAAGCTGTGTGGTATCATGAAAATTTAAAAATTAAGGAGCCATTCTCCGCTTCCCAAGGATGGCTCCACAAATCTATCATATTAGGTCAATAAAATGAAATTTGATTATCCGTGGAACCCCAGATAAAGGAGGTTCTATTGTGTTTTTATTATTTTAAATAATTTATTTTTTGAAGAGGAAAGATTTGGCTCCGCCGGGTCTTCCGCGTGAGATGCGGTATGCTAACCACAGCACCATGGAGCTCGCTTCCAAGCGGTGACAAATCCTTCCTGATCACTGACACCTCACCCTAGATCTCGCCTTCAAAAAATAAATTATTTAAAACAAGGTGGTTACCCATAATAATGAATAAATTAATATAAAATAATTTAAAAAATTGACGTTCGTAAAGAGATGCCCAAAATTGGACAAAAATTGTCCATCACCCTAGTGAAGAGAAAGGATTGGGCACCGCGGTGCGAAAGCGAGCTCCGTGGTGCAGTGGTTAGCATACCGCGCATGTCAGGCGGAAGACCTGGGTTCGACTCCCAGCGGAGCCAAATCTTTTCACTTCAAAAAATAAATTATTTAAAATAATTTAAAACAAGGTGGTTACCCACAATAATGATTAAATTAATATAAAATATTTTTATTATAATAAAGAAGACAGTGCCTACCAGATAGCTGGGAGGAGGGAGCTGATTGGACGGAACTGGCCCCGAATCGAACCTCCTCTTTACACCTTGCCCGGGCCGCAGGACCTGCTGTTGCACTACCTGCAATATTAAGAGCGAGAAAATATTGTTAATAATATTTACTAACAGAATAATATTATTTAATGGAATAGAAAAATGCTGAAATAACATAAAATAATAGCAATATTTAATATGACAAAATCAGAAATATACATACATTTTTTAACATTTTTTTTGTAAATTATCATACACATATTAATTTCCTTTTTTCTGTTTTGAATTATTTTCCTCTTTTCTGCTTTCTTCTTCATCATCATCATCATCATAGTCATCTTCTTCTATTCTCTGTCTTTTCTAATTAACCATCCAGGGTTTTAAAAAGGTATAGATTTAAAAAAACTAAAATATAGTCCAACATTAAAAATTAAATTAAAGAATAATGTTAATTATTTATAAACCCCTATAAAGAATTCTTATAAAGAAAATTATACAGCTAAAACCCTCTATTAATAGAAGTGAAACATTCATCGATAAAGTAATAAGTCTCAAAATTTTCTAAAATGCTGAAAGCCAAAGTTAGTGTACAATTTATTAGGCAAGTGCCTAAAGGTAAACTTGGTACTATACAGTTAAATTCATTTAAAATGTTATTCAAAGGACCTAGAAAAATATATCGTTATATTGGAAATTTAACGATTATTGTTTTACAGAAACAAAGTATTAAACCAATATAACATGTATCGGCTTGAAATAAAAGGAGTTCTACAATAATCATGATGTGAAAGTTTATTTTACTTTCTGAGCACATTGTAACGCAGGAGATAAAGAGCAGAGTGGGGCGGCCAGTCCTTGCCCAATACAGGTATTACAAAATCTGTTCTGTGTCCCAATGTGCGCAATATGTTAAATTTTCCAAAAAATTATTATTTTAATTATTTATTTAATTGCTCTTTTTTCTTTTATTTCTTATTATCAAATTAGATAAACATTTCTGTTAGTAGAGGATGGATTTCATTATAGATTGAGGTATTTTTTGTCAATTTCAAGTTTGATCGTAGCCACAAAAAATCAAAAAGCCAAGTAAACTGAATTTAGAGGAAAGTGTAACTAACTGTGATTTAAAAAACTGTGATTAGGTATCTACGTTATTAACCGAGGAATTTTCAAGTCAAGCAACTGGCAGGCAATCAGTAGTTTTGTTTTTATATTATTACATTAAGTTGGAGGACGTGTATTATGAGAAGACCATTCAAATTTTTCTTCTTTTTTACTTTCACTTACCTATATATGTAATATATAGTAGTAAGTGGAAGTATTGCGATTGTGAAAAATTTCGACTTCCAGTTTTCAACGGAAATACACGTTTTGGGGTCCCCTGAGTCGAAATGACCAAGTCCCGCGAAATGGTCTGTGTGTGTGTGTGTATGTGAACAGACTAGCTCAAGAACTATAAACCGTGCGAACCTGAAATTGGGTATTTAGTGTAGGTATATGCCCGCGATGTGACAGCAAAAATTTCATCAAAATTGCTCAAAGGGAGGGGGTACTTTATTTAATAACTTTTTAGGTTTTTTTCGATTTTCTCAAAAACGGCTCTAACGATTTTGATTAAACTGAGTATTTCATCTATTAATATGCCCGAGATATGACTGTAAAAATTTCATCAAAATTGATTAACCGGAGGGGGGACTTTACTTAATAAATTTTGTAACATTTTCACGTGTATTTTTTATTTACTCTAAATCGGCTATAACGATTTTGATCAAACTGGGTATTTGATGTATTTATATGCCCGAGATATGACTGTAAAAATTTCATCAAAATTGATTAACCGGAGGGGGGACTTTACTTAATAAATTTTGTATCATTTTTACGTGCTTTTTTTATTTACTCAAAAACGGCTTTCACGATTGTGATCAAACTGGGTATTTGATGTATGTATATGCCAAATATGTGATAGCCAACATTTCATCAAAATTGATCAAACGAAGGGGGGACTTTACTTAATAAATTTTGTATCATTTTCACGGGGTTTATTTACTCAAAAACTGCTTTAACGATTAATAAAAATAAGATATGAATGTAGAAAAATGTGTGATTTTGGGAAATGATATCTAACAAAACACGTCAATTTCTTATCTAAGTAAGTTGGTAAGTGAAAGTTGTGTGTTGCGCGCACGCACCAGATTTTTTTCTATCAAATTCTTTATGTTTGTGGCCTAGACGAAATCATATGTCTTTAGGCCATCAATGGGTTTCCTTTAATAATTTTGAATTATTTAATTAACCCATTAGCGCCCAGCGTCCTATTTACAGGACAGGCAATAAGCAAGTCACTGCAGGTTCACTTCAACAGAAATATCCCTTAATTGCCCTCAGAACATGACTTTGCATGTTTAGTAACAGTTCTTTTTATGTAATATACCCCAGATATCAGTTTGTGTTTAATTGTTGACTCATTAACATCTCTGTTTTCAGTGTTTTGATACATTCATATATTATTTTTTCTGTGAATTTTTCTATGAGTGGTAAGTAATAACTACCATATTTGCAGTAAAGCCTTGTTATTTCAGAGGAAATAAAAAATATTTTGAAAAGATAGTAAACAAATGTATTGAATTTATTTATTTATAAAGTAGCTGTCCTATAAATAGGACGCTGGTCAAAAGTAGTAGCATTTCTGATTATTTACTATGTTCTCCCATTACTTAGGTCGGTCAATATAGCACACAAACAAATATTTACTACAGTAGAAGAAGCAGTAGAATATTTATTTTCTTCTGAAATAGAAGCTGATATAATCGCTTTACCTCCCCTGTTCGGCTGGTGGAGAAACTAGGCCAAAATACAAGGAAAAGTGTTGGAAGACCTCTTATTGTTCAAACTTAAAAGAAAAAGGTATTAGACAGTGTACGATTAGATGGGAAAGGACATATAATTGAAAAACGTTATAAACAAAGAAGATGACAATATTTCAATTGTACAGGAAAACCACTGACACTTTGTTCAAAATGTGACGTTGCACTGTACACGACATGTTTTCCGAAATTCCATCGCTATTTTCCATTATGATTTTTCATTTTTAAATAATTATTATTATTTAATAAGTATTAAATAATATTCTTACTTATTTTATTATTTTACTAGTCTGTAATGCAACAATTCTGATAAAATTTTGGCGAATATTATAGTATAAACCATATGTTTTATTTTTAAATTTTATTTCTTGTCAAAATATATCCATATAATTTACCATAAAAAATATTATTTAGTAATCCTTAATTCCTCTCCTTCTTTACGTTAGCAAAAAATGTTGTTCTACAAATAAGACAATTCATATAAACATTTGTAAATTATTCATTAAAAGTGGGTAAAAAAGCTTACCTAAACGCCCAGTGTCCTATTTATAGGACGGCAAATATCTCTTGAAGGTAGTGATATGAGAGGTATTGCATAATGCTAGTATCCCTAATATGAATAATACATAACGAAATAATTTAAAAAATTACACTAGAAATAAATTTGGGCACTAATGGGTTAAGAGGCTTATCTTTGAAATTTAATCAGCATGATGTATGGATGACTCTGCTCAGTTTTAATTTGAATTAATATTTTTTTTTTTTTATGTGAAGTTGATATAATTTTTTTTATGGAGTAGATAAGCTAATTTCTTGTTAGAAAAATTATTATAATTGCACTGCAACATTTTGTTCATTTTTGTATTTAAATGAATTATATAGCACATGGAGCTTAGAGAGAGAGAGAGAGAGAGAGGCCAATACTTTTTCCCATTAAAAACAAAGTTTTCGATAGTACTATCGATAGTTCAAATAACTACCGATAGTCTCGACAGTTTAAAACTATCAATAGTCTCGACAGTTTAAAACTATCAATAGTCTCGACAGTTCAAAACTATCAATAGTCTCGACAGTTCAAAACTATCAATAGTATCGACAGTTTAAAACTATCAATAGTCTCGACAGTTTAAATCTATCAATAGTCTCGACAGTTTAAATCTATCAATAGTCTCGACAGTTTAAAACTATCAATAGTCTCGACAGTTTAAAACTATCAATGGTATTGACAGTTTAAAACTATCAATAGTCTCGACAGTTTAAAACTATCAATAGTCTCGACAGTTTAAAACTATCAATAGTCTCGACAGTTTAAAACTACTAATAGTAACGATAGTACTATCGATATTTTTACACCACTAATCACAGCAAGGAGACGTTACGAGGAAGTAGTAACATTTTATTTAAATAAATCTAAGATATAGAAGGTTCGTCTGAAGATTTGTACCGACCTGAGGAGAACCTCTTTCGGCTTGCTGCAAGCTCGCTTGAGACACGGTGACTTGATGTGGCTGACTGGCAATGATCATGCCCTGAGCATGTTGGGTGGTGAACTGGATAGGTTGGCCTCCCTGCTGCGTCGTCAGGATCTGCTGCTGTTGGTTGGACTGTTGGAGCGGCATCAGGACCTGGCCTCCGACGACTGTGCCTCCACTCACCTGCCCGGCGTTCGTTGCCAACGCCAACTTTTGTCATGGAAAAAAAAAAATGGTAAAATGAAACCTGTGGTAGAATAAAGGTTAAATTAAAAAATTGAATTTGTAGGGAAATTGTTAATAGAAGTTTTTGTTCTACACTTTTGAATACCATCGAACAAAGATAAAACGCCATCGTTAGGTGGTGGGAACCATACTAGAGTTACCCTTCTATTTTGTATAGAAAATAGGCAACTTCATCATTTTAACCCTTTGTTACACACTAAGCGGCACTCCATGCCACAATTTTGGTTATTTTGAGTTTTCGCGGTAATTTCTTGATTCAACTAGATGAGTGCCACAGAGTATTTCTCATCCGATGTGCATAGAATAGGAAAAAAGGTGGAGCAATTTGTTAAAGTGAAAAAGTCCATTTTCACGGCATCCCGCGCCGCTAGCGTGTATGAACTGTTTGGATTCTGCAAACTTTTTCCGTCTTCAATTTTAAGATATATTGTGGAGATCAACCACTTGGGCCATTCAGATCATCAAACATCTGATCAAAGATACTAAATTAAATAAATTCGTATCCATTTAATGTATGTATATACTCTGACAGCAGGACAAGACACAATATACTCCCACTCTCACTGAAGCGCTGTCAGGCGATGAAGAAAAAATTGATTGTGTATTAAAATTCCTATCAGAGATGAAAATTGTCCATTTAATTTAACCAATGTTTACAAAATTATAAAACGAAATATAATTGAACCTGTACTGTAAAAATGTAAAACCTGTGCCACTACAACCCATGAAGGGTCTTGGGTTCAGTACTATGTAAGGAAGAACACTGTTTCTGGTCAGCGGTCGTGCAAGGAGGTGATTTGACCGTGATCATGCTCAACCCCCAGGTTTTTTCACCTTAATTTTTCAATTAAGGGAAGCCACTTTATAGAGGCTGGGTCTGCCCCAGGAGGGTCTCTCGGCCCACGAGACGAACTGTGGCAGAATAATAAAGATATCATGAGCCATGTCGAGTCTATCGGTAGCCATGATAGAGTGTGGATCGGGTCGGTCTCTGTTAAAGTTGTGATTTTGGTGATTTTTAATTGGTTATCGGGCCATCATAATTGTCACAGTAGTGTATTTTATAGTTATTTTATGGAATTACGTAAAATAAAAGTGAATATTATCTGAACAGTGAACTTATTTTAATTAGTAGTTCGAACGAGTGGTGTTAACTTGAAATAAGAAAGGTACTGGAGCAAGCAAGTACAACACATTCAGCTGAAAGCTCTCAATTAACTCATTATTAATAGTATTCCGCAAAATATTTAACTAACAATAGAAGTACTTATTATATTAGCAATAAATCATAACCTAATCAATAACAGTATGGAATTATTAGATAGTGAACCAGTGACCCTACAGTCCATATTATTTGAAATTCGTAAAAACAATAAGGAAACACAAAATATTAATGATGTAGTGTCAAAAATATACACCTTGCTGGAAAATGTCACATCGGAGCTAAAATCTGCTAAAAACAAAATAAGTGAACTCGAAAAGACTAACTCAATATTAGTAGAAAAAATCTGGTGCGTGCGCGCAACACACAACTTTCACTTACCAACTTACTTAGATTAGAAATTGACGTGTTTTGCTAGATATCATTTCCCAAAGTTACACATTTTTCTACATTCATATCTTATTTTTGTTAATCTTTAAAGCCGTTTTTGAGTAAATAAAAACCCCTGCGAAAATGATACAAAATTTATTAAGTAAAGTCCCCACTCCCGTAGATCAATTTTGATGAAATTTTTACAGTCATATCTCGGGCATATAAATACATCAAATACCAAGTTTGATCAAAATCGTTAAAACCGTTTTTGAGTAAATAAAAAAAACACGTGAAAATGATACAAAATTTATTAAGTAAAGTCCCCCCTCCGGTTGATCAATTGTGATGAAATGTTGGTTATCACATCTTTGGCATATAAATACATCAAATACCAAGTTTGATCAAAATCGTTAAAACCGTTTTTGAGAAAATCGAAAAAAACTTAAAAAGTTATTAAATAAAGTGCCCCCTCCCTCTGAGCAAATTTAATGAAATTTTTGCTGTCACATCGCGGGCTTATAAATACTCTAAATACCCAATTTCAGGTTCGCACGGTTTATAGTTTTTGAGCTAGTCTGTTCACACACACACACACAGACACACAGACACACCATTTCGCGGGACTTGGTTATTTTGACTCAGGGGACCCCAAAACGTGTATTTCCGTTGAAAACCGGAAGTCGAAAATTTTCACGATCGCAATACTTCCACTTACTATATATTTCATATATAGGTAAGTGAAAGTAAAAATAAAGAACCTTGAAAAAAAAGACAGAAAAAACAACTTAATAATGTTCAACGTGCCCGAAAAAGAAAACACAAGCATGGAAAATACAGGAGATGAAGTAAAAACAGTTTTAGCTGGCATGGGGATAACTCTATCGAATGATACTATAAATAACTGCTACAGGCTTGGAAAAAATATAAACAATAAGCCTAGGCCTATACTAATTTCTTTAAATAGTTATTTATTGAAGCAAGAAATTATGAGAAAAAGAGATTTATTTAAAGAAAAACATATATCTATTGCACATGACAAATCACCTGAAGAGAGAGAAGAGGGTAAACAGATTTTTTCGTATCTCAACAGACTGCGTAGCTTTGACAGTACTGTGACTTATAAAAACAAATTTTTCAAAATGAGAGGAAATACTTTTCACATATCGGAAATCGGAGGTCTACTGGAAACACTTAACGAAGGTCAACAATCACCAATTTCTTCACCAGTTCAAGATAATAAAAGAAAAAAACTAAGTGAAAAACTCGACCAGTATCGATTTCGTGGCAAACAATGACATTATAAATATTAAGAAAAGGAAAAATGAAACACTGATAGAGAAGATATCATATTTTAAAGTTTTATTTTGGAATGTCAATGGCTATCAAAATTGTTTACAACTTGACGAATGCATGGACCAATATGATATAATATGCCTCTCTGAAACCCACGTCACTACTGAGATAAGAGCTAAGCCTGGCTGGATGTCTACGTACGGAACTGTTTACAGCCCAGCTGTTAGGAGAAGTAAATACGGCCGAGCTTCTGGCGGACTGGCTAGTTTTTATCATCAGGATAAGTGCTCTGTAAGAACCTTACCTAGTAATAGTGATTTTATTTTTTTATTAGTATCTAGAAATAGTTTAAAATTAATTATTGGCCTTATTTATATCAATCCTACCTTAGATATTGATTTATTCTTAGAAAAGCTAGAAACTAATTTAGATGAAATTAGAGATTTGTATAAGAATGTCCCAATTTATTTAGGAGGGGACTTCAATTCTAGAATTAGCAATTTAAATGTTTGCTCCCCTGATATAATTTCCGGTACCAGTCTCTTACCAACTCGAAAAAATTTAGATACCATTTTAAATAAAAGAGGAAAAACACTGACTGAATTTATGGAACTTCATGCCTTTATAGTGTTAAATGGCAGAGCTCCGGGTGATCTCCCTGGTAATTTTACATATTGTAGCACTACTGGGTCGAGTGTTGTGGATTTTGTCTGGTGTGATATAGGTGGCTTGGAGTTGATATACAATTTCAAAATTAATCAAATTATTTCAAATTCGGACCATTTCCCTTTAGAGTTAAATGTTTATTGTGGGTACGCCATAAATACAAACAATAAGTGCTATAGGAGGAAGGTTATTAAATGGGATAAAAATATTTCTGAAATATTTAAAAATTATTTACTGTCTTCTCCATTAGTCGAGATCAACTTCAACAATAATAGGGTCGATGAACTACATAATAATTTTTTATCCGCTCTTTTTGGGACATCAAAAGATCTGAATATAGTGAAATGTATTACAGAACCTTGTAAAAAAAAGTATAGCAACAGCAAACCGTGGTATGACAGTCAATGCAGGGATTTTAAAAATGAACTAAAAAGGTGTTTTGTTTTATGTAAGAAAAATAAATTTATGGGTGAATTTTTATTAAACTTTTTAAAAATGAAAAAAAAATTCAAAAACTTTTTGAAAACGAAAAAGAAAACGTACATATTAGATATGGTTGAAGCTCTAAGCGCTACCAAGGACAGTTCATCTTTTTGGGGTATTATAAAACGATTTAGAGGTAAAAGGATTTTCGAGCCGAAAATTGCCATAGAGGTGTGGGAAAACTTTTTCGAAATGCTGAATCCCCCTAGGTTGGCATCCAATCACCTCTTCTTTGATAATCGTCACCCCCTATTAGATGGTTACATTTCCACTGAGGAAATCAACAGAGCTACCAATAAAGTTAAGAATCGTAAAAGTCCAGGACTGGATGGTATCCCTTATGAAGTCTATGAGAATCTTCCACCTAACTGGATTTTGTACATAGAGAGGTTATTTAATAAAATCCTTGATGAAGAAGAAATACCTAGATCTTGGTCGGAAATTCTAAGCGTTATGTTATTTAAGAAAGGAGATAGACAAAACCCTCATAATTATCGTAATATATCTTTGGCGAACTGCTCTTTAAAAATTTTTACACACATCTTACTTGAAAGAATCACATTATGGGCGGATGAAAGTAAAGTCGTTCCGGAGTGTCAATCAGGGTTTAGGAGCGGGAGAAGTTGCCTCGATAATGTTTTCGTTTTGAATGCTGTTGTACAAAAGCAATTTTTAAATGAAAGATCAAGCCTATTTGTTATTTTTGTTGATTTTAGCCGGGCCTTCGACTCGATAAACCACAATTTGCTGTGGGATAAATTATTCTCGATAGGCTTAAGTGGAAAAATTATCCGAGTTTTGAGAGTACTTTATAGTAAGGCTTGCACCCAAATCAAGGGAAACCCTGAGGGATTATCGAAAAAGTTGAAAATCACCGAAGGAGTGCTGCAAGGAGAAACCTTGAGTCCAATGATATTCAATCTCTTCCTATCAGACATAGAGGATTTTTTTCGAAATCGGGATTTGTCAGGAATACCTATAATAAACGGCGCTGACATCCTATTTCTTCTGTTCGCGGATGACTTGGTTATCTTTGCTGACTCTTACCCCGATCTTGTAAAAAAAATGAATACCCTTCACGCATATTGCTCGGTCAATAAGCTAAAAATTAACATTGAAAAAACTAAAATATTGAATTTCTGTAGGGGGCGACCAAGGAGATATAAAAGTATATATTTGGAGGGAGAACTGGTCGAGATAGTTAACAGTTATAATTATTTGGGGGTTCAATTTTCTATGTCCGGTTTGTTCTTTCAAGCAGTGAAGAAAGCTATGTCAAAGTCAAATTCAACAATAGGAACGGTAATAAACTTATGTGCTAAGGCTAAAATCAATTCATGGAAGGCAAGGGAGAAGCTTAAAAAAGCTATTATAAATACGTCCCTGTTGTATTGTGCACAAGTGTGGAGCTTTCGGTATATAGAGCTGTTAGAAAATTCAAACATTAATTTTTACAAAAAAGCTTTCTCGCTTAGCAAAACTACACCAAACTATTTAATAAGATTAGAAACAGGTTCTGTGCACATTGGCTACAATATATTAAAATACACCCTAAACTGGTTGGTTAAACTTATAGAAATGGATGATAGGAGATATCCTAAAATATGTTTCCTAGCGTTAAGAAACAGATTGGAATCATCTACTTCTGTTACTACTAAATACAACTGGTGTTCCCAACTAAAAAATGTGCTTGATACCATAGAAGAGGGTAGATTAATATTTGAAAATAATGCAGCTAAGATAAAAGCAAATAGTAATAAAATTTTGAATAAATATAAATGCTACTTATTAGATAAAGACACAGAACGATTGCAGCATTCTACCTATAGCGAGCATATAAACCTTTTCTTGAATAGATTCCAAATGGCTGATTATTTACTACTCCCAGCTAACTTTAAATTTACTAGGCTGTTAATGCAGATCAGACTTTCAGGTAGATACAGTATAAAAATTTCTGTTAACAATAAAATTGTAATTATTAATCCTCAGCAAGAGTGCAAAATGTGCAATATGAAAAATAATGAAACACTATATCATATATTGTTTGTTTGCCCTATTTATTCCAATCTGAGGGAAAGGTATTACCAAGGGATGGAAAATGTTAATGGAATTAAAATTTTTAAGCCACAAAGCGTAAAAGATTTACGAAATTTGTTTTATTTTTTTACCAATATTTTAAACTATAGAGACTTGGTAGGATGATTACTCATAACAATAGCCATATTACATGTCATCAGTAATAGAAATTGTTAATTTATTGGTTATTAATTAATCTATGTAAATAATAGGGATTTCATTGTTTAAATTTTTTAATTTTATGACTAATTTTTAGATGTTCAATTTTAACTAAGTTTTAGATTTTATACATTTGAATTTTTCTATTTTTCTTTATATTCATATATATTAATAATTAATAATGTATTTATAATGTTTGTATGTATATGTAACGTGTAATGTATGTGTCTATAATTTGTATAATCGATAGACTCTATTTGCATAGGGTGTTTCCCTGAAAGCAAATTATGATTAAATAAATAAATAAAAATAAATAAATATCATGAGCCATGTCAGATTCGAACTCGGGACCTTGAGCACAGCAATCCACTGCCTTACCAGTGACCCTACCCCGCTCCCTCTAATGTAAATGTAAAAATGATGTAAACAAGTAGTCATTAAAAAAATGTCTGGCATGTAGATAAGTAACCATAATAAAATTATATAAAATTTTATATAACTGATATTGTAATACCATAAAACCAATAATGACCCACTTGGGTAGATGCAGAATAAATAAAAAATAATAAAAAAAAAAATATAAATATTCCAGTAATACTAATAAAACATTCATAAAGTAAAATTAAAAATTAGTCACATAGATGAATCATACTTGTTGCATTTGTATCTGAGGCTGAATGTGTTGAAGTACGTGCTGCACCTGGCCTGTCTGAGGGTTCACGATCTGCACTATCTGAGGAACGGTGTGCGACTGAGTTGTTGTCCTTCCGTGTAACAATGGCCTCTGAGGAGCGTACTGGACCAGCATAACCTGTTCAGCAAGTAACTTACATTTTTCAACAGGATAAAATACATAAAGAGTTATCAAGCAAAATTTTGATTAGGCAATAACCGACGAAATGGGTACTTACGATTTACATTGGAGCATTGCAACCTACCCCCAATCAGCTGATATCAATTATGTAAGCATCCAATTTTCTACTGTTTTTTCAGTTTGAAATATGACAAGAAATGTTACTATCATTGAAAAAATTAGTGAGAAGCTAGGAAAATTTGTGAGAAGCTAAACGGAGGAATAAAAAACAGAGGAGCCACAAGAAAATATTTTGTTTCATTGATTATAAAATATGTCAATTTTTGTTGCAGCAGGTTCATAAATAAGATGCTATTGTAAAAAGCTTTTAGCGATCTGCGCCAATTTAATTGTGGACAGACTACCGGCGTGGGGTTTGTTATCTCATTTGAGCGAGCAGAAGTCATAAGCTGAGAACTAATAAAGCTAATTGAGGCTCTTTTTAACTAAATTAGATCTCATCTTTTAACTTAGCAAAATGTAATAAAGGACACCCATTAATGTATTAGACAAAACTAAAGAAACTTAATTGTCGAAATAATCAACAAACAAAAACAAAAACTATTGAGAAAATACAAGTGACAAGAAGATGTTATGAGAAGTTACCAGATAAGATGGGATATCAGTATGAGGGTAGGTTCCGTTGCAATTCGATTCAAAAGTTCAATAGTTTTACGATATGGCAATATTTATTGTTAAAAGTGCCAAATCTAGTTATTGGCACCCTGTGGATTTAATTGTGAAATTTCCCTATGGTTATTTTGCTAAAGTCTTACTTCATAGATGACTTAGAGGACCCTTCAAACATTAGACTCATGTAAATCTTGTGATAAAATTAGGACTTGTTAAGTTAAAGTTGGGGTGCCAATAACTGCACTGAGTGCCAATATCTGTATAGTTCACCCTAGTAAGGGAAAGTATTGCGACCATGAAAAGTTCCGACTTCCGGTTTTCAATGGAAATACACGTTTTGGGGTCCTCTGAGTCCAAATAACCAAGTCCGAAATGGTCTGTGTGTGAACAGACTAGCTCAAAAACTATAAACCTTACGAACCTGAAACTGGGTATTTAGTGTATGTATATGCCCGCGATGTAACAGCAAAAATTAGTCAAACGAAGGGGGTACTTTATTTAATAAAGTTTGTCTAACTTTTATGTTTTTTTATTTTCTCGTAAACGGATCTAACAATTTTGATTATACTCGGTATTTGATGTATGTATATGCCCACGATGTGACAGTCAAAATTTATCAATTGGAGGGGGCGCTTGACTTAATAAATTTTGTCTCATTATCAAGTGTTTTTTTTTATTTACTCAAAAACGGCTGTAACGATTTTGATCAAACTGATGTGATAGCTAAAATTTCAGCAAAATTGGTCAAACGGAGGGGGTACTTTACTTAATAAATTGTTAAAACGAGCAACCAGTAAAAAAAATCAACTTTTGATGAAATTAGGTCCCTTGTAAAAAGAAATAAGGATTAATGAATCGAAATTCATTAATTTCGATTCTATTCAACGTAATCATTAGAGGTAGGGTGCACCCTATAGAAAAATGTTATTGTGGGTAATTTACAATTGATATTTTATTAACTATTCCATAAATGTGGAGATGAAATTTATTTCTGTATTAGTTAGTTTATGCTAAATATAATTATGCTGCTTATGTTTTTTATCACTATCATTTAACATTCATTTTCTGTAATCCTTTATTTATATGTAAATAAAATGGTTTTGATATTTATTGAGTGAAAATAGTTAATTATAAAATACCATGTGGCGAAGTTAACCTTATACAGGTTACATACAACTATCATTCAAGTACATCAGATATTAATGCAGATTTTATAAAAATTTGTATTGTATTATATAAAAGTCAAAAGCACCATTATTCAAAGTAAAATAAATCGAATAAACATATTTATTATTACCTGAGGTTGTTGGGCAGAATTAGTATCAGTTGCGACAGGTCTCACAATGTTGGGGTAAGCGACCACCATCTGTCCGTTGCTGGCCTGTACATACTGCAATAATTAAATTGATCCGTCAGCATTTTACACATGCAATTTTGGAACCTTCAACGGATTAGGAACTGGATCCAAAATTAAAAGATGGAAAAATCATGCAAAAACATCAGAAGGAACAGAAGAGAAAGATAATAAAAAAAAAATACAGTAATAGAGAGAAAAAAAAAATCATAAATACAGCTTTTTTATAATATTTATTTATTATTGAATTCGGTTCTACCTACTGTTCATTTTTTATTTAAATGAATTATATAGCACGCGGAGCTTAGAGACAGAGGCCAATACTTTTTCCCATTCAACAACCAAAAACAAAGTTTTCGATAGTACTATCGATAGTTCAAATAACTACCGATAGTCTCGACAGTTCAAAACTATCAATAGTCTCGACAGTTCAAAACTACCAATAGTCTCGACAGTTCAAAACTATCAATAGTCTCGACAGTTCAAAACTATCAATAGTCTCGACAGTTCAAAACTATCAATAGTCTCGACAGTTCAAAACTATCAATAGTCTCGACAGTTCAAAACTATCAATAGTCTCGACAGTTCAAAACTATCAATAGTCTCGATAGTTCAAAACTATCAATAGTCTCGACAGTTTAAAACTATCAATAGTAACGATAATAATATCAATATTTTTACACCACTAATCACAGCAAGGAGACGTTAGACGTTACAGCTTTTTTACTTTCACTTACCTATATATGAAATATATAGTAAGTGGAAGTATTGCGACCATGAAAAGTTCCGACTTCCGGTTTTCAATGGAAATACACGTTTTGGGGTCCCCTGAGTCCAAATAACCAAGTCCGAAATGGTCTGTGTGTGAACAGACTAGCTCAAAAACTATAAACCTTACGAACCTGAAATTGGGTATTTGGTGTATGTATTTGCCCGTGATGTGACAGCAAAAATTTCATCAACATTGTTCAAACGGAGGGGGGACTTTATTTGAAGAATTTTGTCTATTTTTTACATTTTTCTCGATTTTCTCAAAAACGGCTCTAACGATTTTGATTAAACTCGGCATTTGGTGTATGTATATGCCCGCGATGCGACAGTCAAAATTTCATCAAAATTCATTAATTGGAGGGGGCACTTTACTTAATAAATGTTGTCTCATTATCACGTGTTTTTTTTTTATTTACTCAAAAACGGCTTTAACGATTTTCACCAAACTTGCTATTTGGTGTATATATATGCCCGCGATGTGACAGTCAAAATTTCATCAAAATTGATCAATTGGAGGGGGCACTTTACTTAATAAATGTTGTCTCATCACGTGTTTTTTTTATTTACTCAAAAATGGCTTTAACGATTTTCACCAAACTTGATATTTGGTGTACGTATATGCCCGCGATGTGACAGTCAAAATTTCATCAAAATTGATCAATTGGAGGGGGCACTTTACTTAATAAATGTTGTCTCATTTATCACGTGTTTTTTTTAGTTACTCAAAAATGGCTTTTAATTTTGAATAGTTGAAAACAGTATAAAGCGATTTTAGAGGAACAGTAATCGTTCTTGATTTCCAGAAAGGCATAAGAGACGTAAATACACCTATCGATTCTCCTTCACGATGTATTTGCAAAAAGCAACTCGTAGTAAAAAACAAGCAACCAGTAAAAAAACCTTGAATGTTGATGAAATTAGTCCCTTCATTAATAAATTAGCTATAATGAATCGAAAAGTGCTGAGAACTACCAAATTTTGCTATACAGATACTCTATAACTTATGGAGATATACAAATATAAGTACATATATACTTAAATGTGGAAAAATGTGTGAAGTTGAGGATTGGCGTTTACATATTATCGAAACACGTCGATTTCTAATCTACGTAAGTTCGTAAGTGAAAGTTGTGTGTTGCGCGCATCGCACCAGATTTTTATAATATTTATTTATTATTGAATTCGGTTCTACCTACTGTAGCGATTAGAGAGGTTCTATTGCAGCTTTAATAATGAACATAAGAAGTTTCACAAACTGAGAAAAACTAATGTAATTACAACACTTCATAAATGACTGTAACTTTTATTACCTTCTTTACAAATATTAAAAAATAAATAAAAAATACAACCAGTAAAATAACTTTTTAGAAGCTTGTTATTTGATCCAAAGCTATTGATATTGTACCTTAGTAGGTTATATGTTCTCTAAAACAAAGAGATATGAAAAGTCCAAAGAGCTTTTACATTAAAAATAAATAGGTAAGCGGCAAGAAGCTTGTTCTTCCTGAAAGAATGAATGAATGAGAATAGTCGAATGTTACTTTACCTGAATGGGATAAGACTGGGTGATAATCTGAGGCTGGTGAGCCAAGATGGAAGCTGGCTGGATCTGCTGCTGAGGGATTATCGTAGCCGGCTGAATGACACCCCCGCCCTGGCTCACGTACACCTGTCACCATCGTCAGATATTATTAATACATCTTGTTATCAATATAAAAAAAAAAAAAAGCAACTTTACAGTGAATTAATGAAGACTTTGATATTCAATGTTTAACACGTTCACGCCGGGACTTAATGCTTTTCGCTTTACCGGGCAGGATCTATTCCAGGGCATTATGCAGTATTGGCAATCCAACAATAACAAAATAAACAATAAAAAATACTATCCTAATAGTTATGTTATTAATACAACTAGCTCTATATACCGGTTTCATCCGGAGAATTTCATTTTTTAAATCTATAAACGGTCGATTTCGTAAAAACCAATGTAAAGCGAGATCAAAACAATTTTTATATCAATAAAGAATATACCCAGAGATTGGCTGAAGTTATGCAATTTTAAGATGGACAGGTGTTCGCACCTGGTATTAAAAACCACTGAACAAAATTTGGAGAATTTAGGACAAACGGTATGGATTTCTACAAAGAACAAACAGAATTTCATCTTTATTTACATATATTACAGCTGTATATCCCGGTTTCACCCGGGGAATTTCATTTTTCTAATGAAACGGTCGATTTCGTAAAGAACCATTGTAAAGCGAGATCATTACGATTTTTATAACAACAAAGAATATCAGCTGAAGTTATGCAATTTTAATATGGACAGGTGTTCGCACCTCGTATCAAAGAACCACTGAGAGAAATTTGGAGAATTTAGGACAAACTATAGGGATCTTTAACGAGTACCTGACATCGTACAGGCTCGGGACATCCATTTCACGTCCTATCCGAGGGACAGCATGGCTAAGGATTTTTTACCACCACTGGGAGCGAACCTGCGACCTTTAGTATTGTAGGTTGCCATGCTAACCACTATACCACAGGTGACCCCAACCGTTTAATAATTAGCTCCCTGTTTATTTGATTTATTTTAAATCCGCCTTACAGTCAACATTTTATTGTTTCTCAAGCTTAGGCCAGATGCTCTCGAACCTTGTTCGATACCTGAGAAAGGGAGGTATAAATCTGTGATATATGCTGTTTCTAATATAATCATTTATTTTAATTCACATGAAATTAAATATCATTTGAAAATTGGTTAATTCAATTGTGTTTTAAACATCATTTTAGCAAGATCTTCAAACTCGTTTTCATTGTTTACAGGTGAGCTAATCGGTAATGTTAAATACTTATTTCTTAGTATTATTTAATAAAATCATTGTTTACAGTGGAACACGATTTATTCTTACTAAATAAGAAGAAAAAGCAATATTACTTATGTTAAATAATACAATAGGCCCAACTTTGTACTCTAAAGCCCTTCTTATCGCCCCTAATACTGAGAAAGTCCCACTCCAGAAGTAGTCGAGTCTTAAAGTAACATTCAGTCTTAATAGAGCCGGGTCTTAGACAGTACCCTCAGATAGTCGCTGCCACCCTATTGATTGCTCCTGGTCAGTCCTTAAGGCCGTATTTTTAGATTAGAATTATTGTATAATATACATGTATATAATATTCAAAATATAAAGACATAAACGCTTCCACACATGCACAACTTTGTCTTTTTGTAGTATTCCAATGTTAATCTTAAATAATCCACGGACTTTTTCAAAACTCTATTATTATAATAATTAGGAATATAACAAAATAATATTAATTAATGAAAGAAGAGATATTTAAAAAAGAAAGACAAAGATAAAATTTCTACAGGTACTACTACTACAAGTACTAATTGATTCTGCTTGGTTCATTATTTTTTTGTTATATCATTTAACCCTTTAACCGGGTGGGACGTATAAATGCGTCCTTGAAATATATGTTGTACCCTGGAACTGGTGGGACTTATATTTTCGTACAACAGAGGTATTAGTCATAGATACATGTATCTATGTTTATATACATATATAAATAAATAATTATAAATACTGATACGTGAAACAAATATGGCCTAATTAAAATTTATTAATAGCTAAATTAGGAGATATTCTTCATAATAAATAATTGAAGATCTGATGACTCATGATTCAAAAAGGAAAGACAAAGGGAATTTGTAAAAATCCGGTATAGACACCTGCCAGGAAGTAACATCCTATGCTCCAGCAGATATGTCAAAGAGAGAAGGAGTTATATATATCGAAGGGAGAAAGGGATATCATTGCAGGGTTTGGCCACAAGATATCGCCACAATAAGGAGGAAAAAGTCGAGAGTGGAAGGAGAAACAAAGGGCATTCGATCAAGCACAGCCGACTAGTCAACATTGCATTTTCTCCATCCTACTTCGTCAACAGTCTTGACTATGATCTTCAGATCATAAGAACACAAGAGGATTCCAGGGTATTGAGTATATCATCCATTCATTCAGCATCAGCAACAGCAAGTATCCTGAATATTATGAAAAATAGTTTATTTCATTTTCTTTAACGAGCTCAGTTAATTAATTCAATTACAAATTACATTCAAGTAATTCAAAAGCGCTTATAGTTATTATTGAATGTATTTATTTAATTAGAAATGTGTTAAGGTTTAATTTGTCTTATAAATTTACATAGTTTTCGTTGTCAATAGTAAAAATCAAAATCCATAATTCAATGCCATCATGTTATTCCTATATCAATATTTTAATGAATAAATTATTTCATATGGTGTTAAATTTTATTTCTATTCCATGATTCATTCCTGTTATTAAAAGATTATTTTATTTCATATCAATATTCATATTAATACGAGCCTTACCTCTCATATTTTAGAATTCCAATTTAAAAAGAAAATAAGTGTATTCCAAGAGGGATTATTACCTAGACAAGCAGCCAAGCTATAAAAGATTATTATTTGTAAGGTAAGATATTTGATGGAGAGGAGAGGAAATCGTATTAATACATATATAAATAATAATAAAAACAACAAATATTTCAGGACGTCTATATACGTCCCGCCCGGTTAAAGGGTTAAGAATGAATATTCTTGGAGAGATGATCAAGGATGACCAGTATTGGGTCTCATTCATGAGTATACACCTTCAACTATCAAAACCGTCACTATGTTTCTGTATTATGTAAGTATGGTAAAAAAATCAATTGTTGGGCGGCTGTTTTTTAGGAGTTTACTTTACATACCTGCTGAGGCTGGATCTGTATCTGGTGCTGAATGTCTGTGGGCTGCAGGCTGGTCGGCTGCTGGACAATGGCCTGCTGGCTAGTGGCGTCGGCCGTCGCCTGTGCGGTTCCTGTGCTCACGGCTGTCTGGTGGCCCTGGCCTCCGCTAGTGTTGCTCACGCTAACCTGTTCATTCAGCATTTAACAATAATAAATATCAATAGATTTCCTCAACTGAATAAAACCTATTCTTATTATGAACGAGATGAGATGATTTAAAAAAAAAAAAAAAAGTGTCAATCTAAATGAAGGGTCAATAATATCCAACAACATAATAAAAGAATAAACTTATTATTAATACAGTGGAAACTCGCTATTCCGACCCTCCGGGTAATCCGACCAAGATGTCATCCCCTCCCAATGAGTACTAAATATTCCAGGAACACCAGAAACATCTTCAGTCTGATGGAGTCACTTTACTTATTTGAAACTACGGATTGTCTTTTGAAGAGAACTGAGCACTAAATCCATATTTTGAAAAAATGAAGTTACAGCTAAATTTTGTGAAAATGGTTGTGATTACTTCAATAGCTTTGGACATAATTCAGTTTTTCATTTATTTATATAGATAAGCATGATTAAAAAAAATAACAAAAGATAATCTAAAAAATTTATTAAATCGGTTTTGCACTTAGTTCACTATGGTTTTATACCGACCAATTATTGTTCTCAAATTGGAAGAACGGGATGGTAATTTTGATAATAGAAATGAATGTATGTTTGACCATTGCACAATATTATAAACTAGCATTCCCCGTCGAGGCTTTGCCCGTGAGCCTTTACAATCAATTCTGTGATCATTATCTTGGTATTGATTTAATATAATATGTTAATTGATGTTAAGGAGATTTAGTAGAATCGGAGCTTCTGGTAGGTGGAATGTTGGATGGGGAAGCTGCTGGCTCGGTAGAAGAGAGGAGACTAATAGAGTCCACTAAAACCGCCGAAACAAAAATTGCATGCTCGTCGTGAATTTTTCAGCTTTAAAACGTGGTTTTCGATGCCCCGTAGGTGCTTTTGAGTTAAACTCGTTGTATCAAGATTTTTAAAAGGAGTCCAAATTAGACATTTTTTCTCAAAGTGTAAAAATAGATGTCCGTTAGAGTTAAACGACAATTTCGCCATTTAAACCCCTTAGGGGTTACATTTTTGAAATTCCTTTCTTAGTGGTTATCTACATTGCATTTAAAATCTAAATTCCAAACTTCAAGTTTCTATCATTAGTAGTTTTTGATCTGCGTTGATTCTGTCAGTCAGGACAAAGCATCTTATATATATTATTATTATAAATTACGAATTAATTATGGATTTGATTTTAATTTAGCGGAAATCATCAAGAAAATCGCACAATAAATAGGAATCAGAATAAGGCGATTTAAAAGAACGAAATTAGAATCATATTATCACACCACACAGTCTTTACTGAGCATGGAAAAATGTAGATTCTAATATAACTACACAAATTACATAGGGTGAAAAAACGTAATCTTATTGTCTCTGGTTAATCCGACCTTTTAGACGTACCATATCCCCCCCTCCATGTCCCACCAAGGTCAGATAAGCAAGGTTTTACTGTAGTATGGCTATTATTATTATTAATATGATTATTAGGATACCTGTATAGGCTGTGCCTGGGCTAGATGAATCGGCGGTGGAGGAACTGCCAAAGAGGGCGGTGGAGTGAATATTGGCAGCTGCAGTTGAAGAGCACTACCAGTGGTTGGCAACACTGTCTCCTGCCCTTGTGCGGCCTGCACTGACGTCGTAGAGGCCACTAAAGCAGGGATAAAACAAATTTGAATCAATGCACTATGAAAAAAAAAATTTAATATATAATCACAAGTATACTATATATACAGGAAGATCTAAACTTATGCAAAAGATAGAATTGTGGATATCTTTTTCCCAAAACTTTTATTTAAAAATGGCAAAAATTACATAAATTGCCAACATTTCGGACTATTCATCCATCCTCAGGGCAAATCTCTTCTGTAAGATATTATTTTCTTTACCTATTACAAAATGTGTTCATTCAAAAAGTCAATAATTTAATTAAATTACATATTTGATCAAATTAACATATATCATGATTAATTAATTATAAATCAGATTCCATAAAAATAAATGGCCATTATGCATATATTATAAAAGATTTAAATATAAAAAAGTGAATAAGATATAAAATAAAAAAATAAACTACAATAACATTTGGTTGTATACCAGGTCTGCAAGTTTACAATGTCGTTTATTTCTTAAAATATATACACAGTAATTTAAAAAAAAAGTATAATATATTTTATTCAAAGTACTGGCCCTCGCTTTCTACACATTTTGTCCATCTCTCGGGAAATTTATGGATACCATTCCAAAAGAATGCTTCATCTTTATTTGAAATCCATTCATCGAGCCATTTTCTTACATCCTCCAAATTGTTAAAGTGTTGCTCAGCCAATGAGTGTCCCATCGATGAGAAGAGATGATAATCAGAAGGCGCCAGGTCAGGTGAATACGGCGGGTGGGGTAGGAGTTCCCAACCAAGCGAAGAAATCGTTTCCTTAGTCAATCTGGCTGAATGTGCAGGAGCGTTATCATGCTGAAGAATGACTTTGGCGTGCCTGTGAGCCCATTCTGGGCGTTTTTCGATCAATGCGTGACTCAAATTGATCATTTGTTGTCGGTAGCGGTCGGTATTGACTGTTTCGCCGGGTTTGAGAAGCTCGTAGTAGACTACTCCCTTCTGATCCCACCACACACACAGCATTGTCTTCTTCCCAAAACGATCCGGTCTTGCACTCGATGTGGATGGTTGTCCTGGCGTTACCCATGATTTTATTCGTTTGGGATTCTGAAAATAAATCCATTTTTCATCGCCAGTTACAACTCGATGCAAAAAACCCTTTCTTTCGTGGCGTAAAAGCAGCATTTTGCACACAGTTTTTCGTTTTTCCATCTGTCGTTCGACCAATTCATGTGGAACCCATTTTCCAACCTTTTGAATTTTTCCCATAGCTCTCAGGCGATCGGAAATGGCTTGCCTAGTGACATTCAACTGTTCTGCCATCATTTGTTGGGTTTGGGTATTGTCTTCGTCTAATAAAGATTGCAATTCGACGTCCTCAAACTTTTTTGGTCGATTTTCTCGTTTTTTATCAGTAACATCAAAATCACCACGTTTGAAACTTTGAAACCAACGTTCACATGTCTTGACGGTTGGAGCAAGATCGCCATAAGTCTCAACAAGAATTCGATGACATTCAGATGCCTTTTTCTTTTGATTGAATAAGAAAATCATGACATGCCGCAAATGCTCTTTATTTGGCTTAAAATTAGACATTTTTAACACCAAAGAAAGGTATGATACATCCACGTAAACGACTTAAAAACAACTGACTTTTGTAAACAAATGACTAACAAACAAAATAGCGTTTAGAGATAAGCAAATCCTTCAATAGGCTAAGAGCGCATTCTATTGGAATTAAAACGACATTTTAAACTTGCAGACCTGGTAAGGAACATTGATGTAAATAGGACAAAGTCATTCAGTCAGTAATAGATAGTTGTGACAAGAATAATTTAATTAAATGTATGTGGCAGAAAAAATTGTTGAAAATGTGATATGTGAAAAATATTTTTTAATTAAATTGACCAATTACAATGTAATGGAATAAAGCAGTAATATAGAAATAGATGTGGATGGTTGTCCTGGCGTTACCCATGATTTTATTCGTTTGGGATTCTGAAAATAAATCCATTTTTCATCGCCAGTTACAACTCGATGCAAAAAACCCTTTCTTTCGTGGCGTAAAAGCAGCATTTTGCACACAGTTTTTCGTTTTTCCATCTGTCGTTCGACCAATTCATGTGGAACCCATTTTCCAACCTTTTGAATTTTTCCCATAGCTCTCAGGCGATCGGAAATGGCTTGCCTAGTGACATTCAACTGTTCTGCCATCATTTGTTGGGTTTGGGTATTGTCTTCGTCTAATAAAGATTGCAATTCGACGTCCTCAAACTTTTTTGGTCGATTTTCTCGTTTTTTATCAGTAACATCAAAATCACCACGTTTGAAACTTTGAAACCAACGTTCACATGTCTTGACGGTTGGAGCAAGATCGCCATAAGTCTCAACAAGAATTCGATGACATTCAGATGCCTTTTTCTTTTGATTGAATAAGAAAATCATGACATGCCGCAAATGCTCTTTATTTGGCTTAAAATTAGACATTTTTAACACCAAAGAAAGGTATGATACATCCACGTAAACGACTTAAAAACAACTGACTTTTGTAAACAAATGACTAACAAACAAAATAGCGTTTAGAGATAAGCAAATCCTTCAATAGGCTAAGAGCGCATTCTATTGGAATTAAAACGACATTTTAAACTTGCAGACCTGGTAAGGAACATTGATGTAAATAGGACAAAGTCATTCAGTCAGTAATAGATAGTTGTGACAAGAATAATTTAATTAAATGTATGTGGCAGAAAAAATTGTTGAAAATGTGATATGTGAAAAATATTTTTTAATTAAATTGACCAATTACAATGTAATGGAATAAAGCAGTAATATAGAAATAGATGATGGACCAAGCCACCATAATTTGTAGGTACTATTCATGATATACGTTAAAATGATCAAGTATGTAATTTTATTTAAAAAGAATGACTTTTTGAATAAACACATTTTGTAATAGGTAAAGAAAATAATATCTTACGGAAGAGATTTGCCCTAAGGATGGACGGATAGTCCGAAACGTTGGCAATTTATGTAATTTTTAAATAAAAGTTTTGGGAAGAAGATATTCACCATTCTATCTTTTACCAAAAAATTTAAGGTTTTACACATAACAAAATGCCCTGCCTTTTGACTGATTTTTAAATTGAATCATGATGAACAATACTAAGAAATTGAGCTTCAATCAATTCACAAATATATACATATTTATAATATTATATAAAACATACACTGGTTATGGACTGGAATGGTCTGGACATGTTGTTGAACGGTGCTTTGCTGTTGGCTCTCAGCGGTTTGTTGTTGTTGTTGCTGTTGTTGTTGCTGCTGCTGCTGTTGATGTTGAAGGTCAGACCACTCTTGTTGAACGGTTTCAATCAAATTGAAAGCAAGTTGTCTGCCAGCTTGGAGTACCTCGTACTTGGAATGTCTGAAAAAAGTGATAATCATAGAGAAAGTAAAAAAATTAATTGTGTTTTTCAGCTTAGCAAAATATTATTTCAATTAATTTCTTATCAGTTATAATGATAGATAAGTCTTCGAAAAGTAGTTGAAAAATATAAACTTAATTGGATATTGTTTTAAAACAATGTGGATAAGAAATGAACAGACCACTGACCTATTAATATAATTCTGAATGTGTCTACATATGATGGAGAGCGATTGATACCCGTATTAAAGCCCTAGTCGCAATTGAAAAGGAACTTTTAGTATACTTAAGTTACTTTAAGAAGGTAATTTACTTCTAAGGAGCAAAAGAATATATATGAGGATATTGAATTAAATTTGGTAAATAAAATTATTTCTGCTATAGATAGACTTTCACCTTCAAATTACTCACAAGAGTTAAACAACTTAGAGGAGGTCATATACAATAGGGTTAAAAAAAACCTAATCATACAAATAATAATAAATCTTCTCTTGATACATGAGATTACCCCCATGAACATAGTTCGGAATGCTATCATTTTCTAAATTTCATCTATAATACTTTTGACATGAAGGGAAGCTAGGAGTTCAGTGGTCATAACTAATTATATGAAATAACATTATCCTTCAACTAATAAACTACGCAAAATAAAGTTTTCATAAACGATAGTAACAGTGGAAAATCAATGAATTTCCAATAATAATAAGTGTCAGAAACTAAATGGGTCAAAGTACAATAGAAAAAAAAAAAAGAAATCAATATTGGCCTTTAACGGAGCCATCTATTAAAATAGCAGAGACAAACCACATAAATATTTTGAACAAAAACTAATTGTGTAATGAGGCATGATTTTCTTGAAATCACCACTACTTATATTAAGATCAATATTTAGTTCTAAAAAGATACTATTTCTTAATAAATATTTTTGGGAATCAAATAGAATTCAAAGAGGACCTACTAAACTTTAAGGCCACAACAACTTTAATGTAAAAATAACGAAACAAATGATATCAACAGCTAACCTCAATATCAAAAATTTTAAATTATTGTCTAATTCCATTTCATTGCATTGATGACGACAAAATCAAATAACCATATCTTTTAGTTAATAAATGTTATATAATTCAAATAGGTGTTTAGTTAATTAAACTGGAGCTGAACTCATCATTATAATAGTAACTAGATAAAGAAGTATGAAAATTGTGTCTGGTTCAAGGTCGTACAAGAAGGCAGGTCAAAGCCAAAATTTCTGCTTTCTTGATATCCCAAATAATAATAAAAGATTTTTAAAAATTTAAAAAGAAACTGACTTTAAAAACAAAATCAGAACTTCTTAGGCTGGCTTGTAGAAGGATATTCATCAGTGATTTCATGCCAAGTTCGGGTGTTATAACATTTCAACTGAATATCCAACCTTGGCTAAGAATCATTGTTAGTACCGGCTTCCTTGCATTTATAACTTAATGAAACACCTTATAAGATATCAATTGACCCTTCCCTATAATGGAGAACAACAAAACCCAAAATTTAAACCAATTAGTCGTGAAATAACCAGATGATGTCTTTTGGAAGGTTTTCATTGAAACTAGTCACAGAAACAATTAAAAACTCACTCAACGCAAATGTGGAGAGGTTCAACAGATTCGTGACCAGTCGTAGGCTCGATAAAACCAGATCCTTTCCCTCTTATAGTTACGATGGCTCCAGTTTCGTTAGTTATGTATTGGAGGTTCGCACCTCCAGGTCCCATTACTTTACTCCTAACATCAAAACTAGGAGGTGCACTTTCCAGACCAATCAAAACCTTTTCCTGAAATTTTCATAGATTTCATGAGAAGTTTGTAACAATTAGTTTAGTACAAAGGCAAAAAGAAAAGCAAATCATACCCTATATTTTGGCTGTGGCTCCATTTTTTAAACTATTCTTTCATAACAGGCAGAACTAATGATTAAAAAAGAAAAGGATTTCAACACCCAAACAATTTCAGTTAAATGCAGAAAACGTGAAGAGCCAAACAAAACAATGACACAGTACTTAATCACAAGGGAACTGTTTATAGCACAGTAAGATTTTCTATATTCAGTCCGATAAAATATAATTTCGATACAACTAAATAATTTTGTATAACTACGATTAACTGAGAGGTTTCAAAGAAGCTTTGTATACTTAGCGCTTCAGTAGCGCCCACCAACTGAAAAATCGAATTAATATTATCTGAAATGAAAATTTTAACACTAAGAAAATAAATGAAAATTAACACTAAGAATTTAAGAAAAATTTAGAAAAAAGCTGATGAATATCTTAGACAATAAAAAAATATCTATATTTGCAATAAAATATCTATGACAATTTTTATTAAATTACATTTTACGCTGTACATGATTCATTCCTTTTATTATATTCTTCCAATACTTCACATATTATTAAAAAAAAATATTAAAATTTTAACTTCAAAGGCGTTAAGATAAAATTAGGCAGCGTTATATAAAGAAGAAAATCAAAACAAGACCGGCTAAGTTTATAGTTCAAAGATGCTCCCCCCTCAAAAACGAATTTAAGTTTCCCTTTATAATTCATATAAAATAGTACATTTGAAAATGTTTATCTAACGAAAAAGTTTAATTATTAAATAAATTAATATTTTATAATAGAATTTAAAATCATTTATTCCTTGATAAATCACTTACTTAACCTTTAGAATATGAATATGAAATTTTATCATATTAAAGATATAATTTTTCAAATCACATCAATAAATTTTACAATGAAGAATAATTTAAAAATTCAAATTCGATATTTCAGAAAATGCAAATAATGGTTAATAATTTATTAGGTAAAAATTAAATAAGTTGTTTCACTTTTTCATTTTGACGCCGGTGCCCAACTTGTTTTTTCCCCTGAACTTGCTGTGAGAGTCATTTACATGTCATTGTTAGTAATATTTATATATTTGTAATTTTATGTTTTAAAAAGTCATTTGCTCTAATTAAATTCAAATGAATTTTATGAAAGATAATCATCCATTTAAAAAGGTACCAAATAGGCGAAGAAAGAAATCAATAAATTTTTTCCAAACTGGTATGTCAATATATTATTATTATTTTTTCACTAGTACCTACAGGCAAAGTCATATTTAAGAAAAAAAAGTTTGAATAATTATCACTTATGTATATGCATAGAATTATCATTTTATGAAATAACTATTTCGCAAACATTATTCTTTTGTAATTTTTAAATATTCCATTCCTCCCGAACATGTAAATAAATAGTTAATTTTATGTGTGATATACAGTAATTAGAATTGTAAATTATGGTTTCGGTTTTTCTACTTTTTCCTGCTTACATTCATATAAAAATTATTCGAATTAAATTTTTCTTGTTTAAAGAATAATACTTTTTATAAATAATAGATATATTTATTAATAAAAGTTAAAAACACTGTTTCTTGGTCAGTAGTGGAGCAAAGAAAAGTGAATAAACCAACTCAAACGCATAGAAACAATACTTACTTATTTTTTTAGATTATCTGATTTTTTAAAAATATTTTATCTTGAAGATAAACGCAAAGATTTGTCAATTTCTTAACTTTTTCTGCTCCAACTTTTTAAGTGTTTATAGCAATCCTCCACAATGACGAAAAATTAATTTGCAGCTCCCCCCCCCCTCAAATAGAAAATATGAGAAACATAGGCTCCAAAAATTAAATAAATTCGTATTCATTTACTACATTTGAAACCGAAAAGAAGCTCATAGCTATCATCCCCTTCGTAAAAGACACCTCGAAAAAAATAGTTAGAACACTCACAAAAAACAACAAAAACAATATTCACCACAGACAGGAAAATAGGACAGATCCTGCCAATCCAATGGACAATCATGGACTCAACAAACCTGGACTTTAAGGTATCCCCATGCTCATATGTAGGACAGACAGGAAGCAACATCACCACACGACTGAAAGAACATATTGCCGCAATTAAGAGAATACAGACAGACAAATCAGACAGACTTAGCAAAAACTGGTGCCCTGCACTGAACAACATTAGATAACACATCTCAGAAAGCTGACGAAATCCCCCCTCCCCTACCCCTCCACCTGACCACGCCCCTCTGACAATGGCATATGGGAATTCAGACAGACTTCACCCCCGACGGAAGATTATAAGTTAGTGGTCCTCTTCTCCACTCTCATTCTTGTATTGGCCCGGAAGAAGCCCACAGCACGATAGGTGTAAGCTTGGCAGTTGGAAAACCTGTTACATGGTCAAACTATGAAAGAGAAATGCAAATAATAAACCGTTTTGTCTAAAACGAAAAAAAAAAAAAAAAAAAAAATAGGAATAGCGTCAAGCAGTGGAAACTTTTCTGTCTCTTATTACTACACACCTTATGAATATTTTCCCAAAGTATCAAAACTTTATTTATAATTATCTCCATTCTTCCTAATTTGCCTGGAGCAAATTGTCAGACACCACGCAAATCCATTTTATATGTAGAATTAAATGGCGCACCCACCCAGTTGTAAAGGGGGGGGGCTGCAGCTCCAAAGCCCTTCTCCTGGATCTTTTAATTACCTTTTTTACTTTAATGTTCCTTTCAAGATTATAACAACCAAAATTCGAATTGTTCTCAATTTTTTTCTTTACCTTTACCTTTCTTCGTTACTTTTACTGAAGTTAAATTATATCTTTAAACAAAAAAAAAAAGTTTCAAATGGGGGACTGCTGCCCCAAAGCTCTCCCCCTGGACTCACCAATGTCTATACCCTAAATATTTCCACATAATAAACACTTTTCTTATTAATTATTGTCTTTAATAGGAGTTTAAACATTAAAATAATGGAATTCAGTTGACACAAAGAAACAATTTGCACCCTTCAGAAAATTTCTAGATACGTTACTGAGACTTAAAAAAATGCTACTACATTGATTGCGAATCTGAATCAGAAAAAATCTGGTGCGTGCGCGCAACACACAACTTTCACTTACCAACTTACTTAGATTAGAAATTGACGTGTTTTGCTAATTATCATTTCCCAAAGTCACACATTTTTCTACATTCATATCTTATTTTTGTTAATCGTTAAAGCCGTTTTTGAGTAAATAAAAAAAACTATGAAAATGATACAAAATTTATTAAGTAAAGTCCCCCCTCCCGTAGATCAATTTTGATGAAATTTTTACAGTCATATCTCGGGCATATAAATACATCAAATACCAAGTTTGATCAAAATCGTTAAAACCGTTTTTGAGTAAATAAAAAAACCTATGAAAATGATACAAAATTTATCAAGTAAAGTCCCCCCTCCCGTAGATCAATTTTGATGAAATTTTTACAGTCATATCTCGGGCATATAATTACATCAAATACCAAGTTTGATCAAAATCGTTAAAACCGTTTTTGAGTAAATAAAAAATCTGGTGCGTGCGCGCCACACACAACTTTCACTTACCAACTTACTTAGATTAGAAATTGACGTGTTTTGCTAATAATCATTTCCCAAAGTCACACATTTTTCTACATTCATATCTTATTTTTGTTAATCGTTAAAGCCGTTTTTGAGTAAATAAAAAAAACTATGAAAATGATACAAAATTTATTAAGTAAAGTCCCCCCTCCCGTAGATCAATTTTGATGAAATTTTTACAGTCACATCTCGGGCATATAAATACATCAAATACCAAGTTTGATCAAAATCGTTAAAACCGTTTTTGAGTAAATAAAAAAAACACGTGAAAATGATACAAAATTTATTAAGTAAAGTCCCCCCTCCGGTTAATCAATTTTGATGAAATTTTTACAGTCATATTTCGGGCATATAAATCGATCAAATACTCAGTTTAATCAAAATCGTTTGAGCCGTTTTTGAGAAAATCGAAAAAAACGTAAAAAGTTATTAAATAAAGTACCCCCTCCCTTTGAGCAATTTTGATGAAATATTTGCTGTCACATCGCGGGCATATACCTACACTAAATACCCAATTTCAGGTTCCCACGGTTTATAGTTTTTGAGCTAGTCTGTTCACATACACACACACACCCACACACACACACAGACCATTTCGCGGGACTTGGTTATTTCGACTCAGGGGGTCCCAAAACGTGTATTTCCGTTGAAAACCGGAAGTCGAAAATTTTCACGATCGCAATACTTCCACTTACTATATATTTCATATATAGGTAAGTGAAAGTAAAAAAAACATGTAAAAATGGTACAAAATTTATTAAGTAAAGTCCCCCCTCCCGTAGATCAATTTTGATGAAATTTTTACAGTCACATCTCGGGCATATAAATACATCAAATACCAAGTTTGATCAAAATCGTTAAAACCGTTTTTGAGTAAATAAAAAAACACGTGAAAATGATACAAAATTTATTAAGTAAAGTCCCCCCTCCGGTTAATCAATTTTGATGAAATTTTTACAGTCATATTTCGGGCATATAAATCGATCAAATACTCAGTTTAATCAAAATCGTTAGAGCCGTTTTTGAGAAAATCGAAAAAAACGTAAAAAGTTATTAAGTAAAGTACCCCCTCCCTTTGAGCAATTTTGATGAAATTTTTGCTGTCACATCGTGGGCATATACCTACACTAAATACCTAATTTCAGGTTCCCACGGTTTATAGTTTTTGAGCTAGTCTGTTCACATACACACACACACACACACACACACACACACACACACACAGACCATTTCGCGGGACTTGGTTATTTCGACTCAGGGGGTCCCAAAACGTGTATTTCCGTTGAAAACCGGAAGTCGAAAATTTTCACGATCGCAATACTTCCACTTACTATATATTTCATATATAGGTAAGTGAAAGTAAAAAAATCTGGTGCGTGCTCGCAACACACAACTTTCACTTACCAACTTACTTAGATTATAAATTAATGCGTTTTGTTAATCGCCACTTCTTAAATGAACAAAACGGCGTTAATTATGAACAATGGTCTGTCATTAAAGGCGTACTCCGCATGCTTGGGCTCAACGAGTTTTATGAGTTGACTGAATATTTTTCTTTTTTTCTCCTCTTTATGTTTTCTTTATTTTTATCAAATCTCATATTTAGCCATTTTTAGGCGTAACGAGAGACCGTTAATTTCTCTATGTAAACAAAAACAAAGGTACTTTATAAGAAAGAAAGAAACAAACAAAAAAGGCCCCCCCCCCCCCAAAAAAAAAACCTCAGAACATTTTAATAATGATAAAGCTTACCTGATATTAAAGAAAACCTAACCTTCATTAAACATGACGAATTTGATAAAAATCGTTAAAGCCGTTTTTGAGATAATCGAAAAAAAGGTAAAAATTGGAAAAAAGTCATGAAATAAAGTGCCTCCCCAGTTGGACCAATTTTGACGAAATGTTGGCTTTCACATATTTGGTATATACATACATCAAATACCCAGTTTCTTCAAAATAGTTAAAGCCTTTTTTGAGTAAATAAAAAATATGTACACGTGAAATTGGTACAAAATTTGCTAAGTAAAGTCCCCCCCTCCGGTTGATCAATTTTGATTAAATTTTTACAGTCGTATCTCGGGCATATACATACATCATATACCCAGTTTGATCAAAATCGTTAAAGCCGTTTTTGAGTAAATAAAAAAAAACACTTAAAAGTGGAACACAATTTATTAAGTAAAGTCCCCCCTCCGGTTGATCAATTTTGATGAAATTTTTACAGTCATATCTCGGGCATATAGATAGATCAAATACTCAGTTTAATCAAAATCGTTAGAGCCGTTTTCGAGAAAATCGATAAAAACGTAAAAAGTTATTAAATAAAGTACCCCCTCTGTTTGACCAATTTTGATGAAATTGTTGCTGTCACATCGCGGACATTTACATACACTAAATATCCAATTTCAGATTCGCACGGCTTATAGTTTTTGAGCTAGTCTGTTCACACACACACACACACACACACAGACACACACACACACAGACCATTTTGCGGGACTTGGTTATTTGGACTCAGGGGACCCCAAAACGTGTATTTCCGTTGAAAACCGGAAGTCGAAATTTTTCACGATCGCAATACTTCCACTTACTATATATTTCATATATAGGTAAGTGAAAGTAAAAAAAAATCTGGTGCGTGCGCGCAACACACAACTTTCACTTACCAACTTACTTAGATAAGAAATTGACGTGTTTTGTTAAATATCATTTCCCAAAGTCACACATTTTTCTACATTCATATCTTATTTTTATTAATCGTTAAAGCCGTTTTTGAGTAAATAATAAAACGCGTGAAAATGATACAAAATTTATTAAGTAAAGTCCCCCCTTCGGTTGATCAATTTTGATGAAATTTTTACAGTCATATCTCGGGCATATAAATACTTCAAATACCAAGTTTGATCAAAATCGTTAAAGCCGATTTTGAGTAAATAAAAAAATCACTTGAAAATGATACAAACTTTATTAAGTAAAGTCCCCCCTCCGGTTGATCAATTTTGATGAAATTTTTACAGACATATCTCGGGCATATAAATAGATCAAATACCAAGTTTGATCAAAATCGTTAAAACCGTTTTTGAGTAAATAAAAAAAACATGTGAAAATGATACAAATGATGAGTCGAAATGACCAAGTCCCGCGAAATGGTCTGTGTGTGTGTGTGTGTTTTTTTTTTTTTTTTTTTTTTTTTAAATCCTTTATTGTTCACATGCACCACATAACGTATAACATGTACAATATTAATAATTATAGTTACAATATTTCTATAACATATTAAAGTCTATTTTTGCTAGAAAACTGGAAAAAGATGGAAAGTAATCTTTTGAAATTAAGTCAGTCTCTTTTGCAGGCCAATAACTCCCTGATGTGATGACATCTTGAATAAGTTTTCTTCTGATAGCTTCAAAATTCTCGCAATCATAAATTATGTGCTCCCATGTCTGTGGCGTATGAGAGTCGCATAAACAGCATGGGTCGTCTAAAATTTTGAATCGATGAAGATATGCCCGGTTCCGGCCGTGACCCGTCAAGACCTGAGTTAATTTATAGTTAATTGTGAAGTGTTCCGCATCCTGCCTTGACTTGATGTTCGGGAAATATTTCTTCGTAATTAAGCCTTTGTCGCTTTGTGCCCACTCTTCCTGCCAAGCCGATATCAAGTTCTTATGAAGTTTGTTCACAAGGTACGACTTCGGGGCCAGAGAATATGCTTCTTCTATCGATTCGTCTTCTGATGCCTCCTTCGCTAGAGTATCTGCCATTTCATTCCCTATTACACCACTATGAGCCTTTACCCACTGAAACCTCACCTCGTTGTTCATTGATTTTAAAAGTATTTTAATTTTTTCGACTATCGGTGAGTGGTCTCTGTGGTTCTTCAATATGTCTAAACAGATTCTGCTATCTGATTTAATTACAACAGTTGGTGTCCTTTCTCCATAATCCTTAGTTATCCCCTTCCACCACTCTAGGGCCTTCAATATAGCTAGCATTTCGGCTTGGTTATTTGAGCATTTAGGGCTTAGCCTAAACTTAGCGCTGTAAATATCTTCTTCTCTCTCCATTGCCACGAATGCGCATCCTACTCCCCTTTCAGTTTTACTCCCATCCGTGTATATGTAATATTTAGCATCTTCTGGTTCCTTATAAAATGTTATACCTGGTGTATCTCCTGGATGCTGCCACTCTCTGAAACTTACTGGCTTCTCATATTCCGCTTCTTCATCATTTCCATCGTGGTAAATTCTATGAAAATTGCATTGTAAACCCAATTTCAGAATAATCGGTTCAATATTTGCAAGTACAATGGCACTCTCGTATGATATAGTTCGAAAACCTTTAATTATTCTTATGGCCATCAGCCTTTGTATTCGTTTTAATTTGGCTTGGTTTTGTTTTTTCTCTATAGCTTTTATCCAAACTGGTGAAGCATAAGTCAGGATAGGTTCAATTGCTCCGCGGTAAATTAGTTGAAGAGCATCACTTCCAATTCCCCAATGCACTTTAGCTGACCTTGAAAGGATATTTATAAGTTGAAGGCTTTTACTTGTAATGAAATCTATATGTGCATTGAAGTTATATCTGTAATCAAATAAGACTCCGAGACATTTCATCTGTTCAACCTGTTTAATTGGGTACCCGTCAAGATAGAGCGTTATTGACTCTAATTCTCCTTTTCGCTTCAAGAGTAAGGCCTGTGACTTATTTGCGCTAAACTTCATCTTATGCAGCCTTGCCCAATTATCTACCAAATGTAAAACCTCAATGCCTATTGCCTCTAATTCTTGTACGGATTTTCCTCTGATCATGACGTAATAGTCGTCTGCAAAAGCTACACACTCTGCTTCAGGAGGAAGTGGTATCTTTATTAAGGAGTCATACAGCACTATCCAATAACCTGGGGATGAGCACGAACCTTGGGGGCACCCCTTTGTGACTACTCTAGTTTTCTGTAATAGATTGCACGAGACTGTAGCCTTCCTTTCTGAAAAATATGATTTAGAGAGTAAGTAGAGGTTTTTGGGGCATCCGAAGTTTTTGAGCTGGAAAAGGATCGATGGCCACCAAGCTGCATCAAACGCTCCTTCCACATCTAGAGATAGAATCAGCACTCTGTTACGTTTTTTAAAATTTGATTGTATAAAGTTGTTGACTATTGTAATAGCATCAATAGTGCTGTTTTGTGGTGTAAAACCTTTTTGTTTCTGATGAATATTGTTGTTTTTATTAATGTGGAACATAATCCTCGAGATCAACAGCTTTTCTAGTACTTTACCGGGTAAAGGTAGAAGACTTATTGGCCGGAACTTTCCCACTTCATCCAGATGCTCTTTCCCTGGTTTAATTAGTATAATGGTAAGGGCATGTTTCCATTCGGTTGGAAAATAGCCTCTTCTTAAGCATTCATTATACAAGGCTGTTAAGGTATTCGGATACAACTCTAACAGCTTCCTTAGTATTTCTGCATCCATGCCATCTATACCCGGTGATTTTTTACTCTTGAAACTATTTATTATGTTGGTGATTTCGGTCAATGTAAATGGTTTATCATTCTGAGTATCGATGGATTTTGTTGCCTCTCTGATGCTTCTGTGAGAGAAAGTCTCTCCATCCTGGAGATCCACGGGAAAAAACTTTATCATTAGGTGGTCTAATGTTTCACTTAGATTATTTGTGTAACTTCCGTCTTTCTTCTTTACGGTATTAAGTGTAATTGGTGATCTAATTTTACTTGATGCCATTTTATACACAATATTCCATGGGTTGGACTTGTCTGTAGCGTTACAATAGTTACGCCAAGCCTCCTTCTTGGCTTTGTTCAACATTTCGGAGTATACTCGTTTGCTTTCATAGTAAGCCGTCTTTAGCTTATCGTCTGTTGCCTGTTTCTTCTTACTCCTCTGGTATTTCCTTCTATTTCTGTTGACTTCATTCCTTAGTTTGGTCAGTTCATCGCTCCACCAGCACACTTGTTTATGATTTTTTGCACATCTATATTTTCTTGGGATACTCTTATCGCAAGTGTTCTGCATTTGTTTTAGTAACTGCGTTACTATCGAAGGAAAGTCTTCAGCATTCTGTAACTCTTGAGCCATTTTTTTATCTATTTCTTCAGTAGATAATGTTGTTGAAATGGATAAAATTGTTGAAACAAAACTATTAAGGCGATCCTCAAATTTTTCCCAGTCTGCTCTTGCAGTATTATATTTTTTATCTTTAAAGTAAAAGTCTTTGTTTCTATATGTGCCTTTTTCCTCGACTTCAAAGCTCAGTATTTTATGATCGGAACCACTTTCTTCCATTAACGCTAAATTTTTCCAATTTTTGATAGAATTAATCATACTAAGTGATGCTATGGTAAGATCTATATTACTTTCCCCTTTTTTCGACTCAAATGTGGGTAATCCTCCGTCTGAGTTAATAATTGTTAACCTTTTCTCAGCAATAAACGATTCTAGTATTTTTCCTCGAGTATTTGTTACTTTATCGTACCACATTTTCGATCGAGAATTACTATCTGCACCAATCACAATATTTGGATTTTTAGTAGTATGAAGGGCATCGTCAAGAAATTGTAAATTAATTTTAAGATCCCTATTATAATCAAAATAACTAGATATAAGTATAAAACTTAAATCATTAGTAAAAATTTCAGCTACAACATTGTCTTCATTACTAATATGTCCCAATAGCAACACATCTATCTGGTTATTAAGTACCGCTATGGCCGCTCGTTTTCTATTCTCACCTTTCTGTAAAATTTTTACGTTTTTTGGAAATCCAGCTACCTTGTTTGAAATACAATATGGTTCTTGCATTAAAATAATATCGATATTTCGCCTAGTAACGACATCTAGTAAATTATTCGTTGCATTTCTAGACTTTTGTAAATTGATTTGAATAACTTTTAAATTACTTGAACCTAAATTAGTTGTGTTTTTACTGGCCATAATCAATATTTTGTTTTATTCTATTTACTAGGGCGAGATAAGTTGGACAGTCGTTATCTAAAGAGCTATGCCTGGTATCTACTTGGCGAGATGGGTCAGTAATCCTTTGGTTATGTTGTAAACAGTTACTACATTTAACCTCTTTCCTCTCGCATTCACTAAGTCTGTGTGGGCCCGCACAAATAGGACATATTTGTGTACGAGTGCACTTCTCGGTGTGTCTTGTCAGTGAATTGCAAGTGAAGCACCTATTAACTGAAATATAGTCTGTGTTGGGTGAAAAGAATTTAGGAATCAATAGAGCAGAACACATTTATTAATTCACATGGAAATTAGAGTACAATGAAGCAAGCATGCAGTACATTTATAACAGATGCATAATAACAGGTGATATAAAAAAACTTCTAGATTATATACAATGCAAATTGGTACAACATAATATAATAAAATACATAAATATAATTATCAATACATAATAAAACTTAAATACAAGAATATTCCATAATTATACGCAGTATAATAATCAGTATTATCAATTCCTATCATCCCCCCTCAATTAAAAATCTTTTTTTTTTATTCTTTTTTTTTTTATACCAATAGACTAACTGAAAAAAAAAAATATTTTTAATTGTCATTCTTTAAGACAAAAACATAAAAGCAGTGTCGAAACAAACATTAATGCAATAGGCTTAATAGACTTCTTAATTTAGAGAATTTATCATGATTTAATGGTTTGGTAAATATGTCAGCCACATTTTCGTCAGATGGTATATATTCTAACTGAAGAACTTTTTTAGATATAAGATCTTTAATAAAATGATATTTAATTTCTATGTGTTTGGTTCGTTTAGAATTTTCAAAACTTCCAGCCATAGATATAGCACCAACATTATCCAGTTTTAAAGTAGGTAAAATGTCAACGTTAAAGAACTCTTTAATTAAGCCTTTTAAATTTACCAATTCCTGGGCAGCAATGGCCCCAGCAACATATTCAGATTCGGCTGTGGACATAGCCACACAACTCTGCTTCTTGGAATACCAACAAATTGGATTATTTCCAAAAAAGAATATTCCACCAGACACACTTTTTCTGTCCTTTTGATCACCTGCCCAATCAGAGTCAGAAAAGCCAGACAGAGAACAATTTCCAGCTCTTAGTACAAGACTTGCCTCTAAACTAGTGCTCAAATATCTAAGAATACGTTTACCAGCAGTCCACAACTGTTTTGTGGGTTTGTCCAGGTAACGACTCAAATATGAAACAGAAAAGAGAATATCCGGTCTCGAATTACATGCTAAATACATTAGTGACCCAATTAGCTTTCTGTAGGGAACATCAATTATTTCCGAATCAGGATCATACTGGAAATTCGATTCCATTGGAGTCTTAACTCCCCTACATTCAGGCATATTGAAATCATTAAGAATTTTTGAGATGTACGACTTTTGGCTAATAAGTAAGGAGTCTTTTTTACGCGAAATTTCTAGACCTAAGAAGTTTTCAACTTCTCCAAAGCATTTAACTTTAAACTTTTCTTTTAGCAAAGAAATAACTGAATCCACTTCATCGTCATGCCCAGTGATGACTATATCATCCACATGAACAACCATCCTTATAGAATCTTTAAAATAAAAACAAAAATCATACTGAGATCTAGTAAACCCGGAATCCAAAAGAAAATTGTTGAGTTCATTGTTCCAATCCTTAGGACTTGATTTAAGCCCATACAAAGATCTATTTAGTTTTAATACCTTGTTGTTGTCCACTGGGAGACCCTTGGGAACCTTTATGTATACATCCCGATCTATTTTACCATTTAGAAAGGCTGAAGGAATATCTAGATGTTTTATTTTAAAAGTTTTAGACAAAGCATAAGAAAAAAGAATTTTTGTGGTGGAGGTTCTTGCTACAGGAGCATACAAACAAAAAGGGTTATCAAATGTTTCTTGGAAACCACGTGCGACTAATCTGGCTTTTTTAATGCCATTATTTTTAGTTCGAAAAACCCATTTAGCATCAATAATACGTTCATTAACGGGAGGATCGACTATATTCCAGGTATTAAGAGATTCAAGAGATTTTAATTCATTATCGATAGCCATACGCCAAGAAGTATCTTTAAATGCTTCCTCAAAATTAACAGGATCATTAATGTTTTGAATGGCAGCAAATACTTCAAAATCTTCTAAATACTTAGGTTGTTTTACCTGTCTACCAGAAGAAGTAACATATGTTTCGGATACCTCGCCAAGGTCTTGTTGCCTTGATTCAAACAATTGTTCATCATTAAGCTGTGGTCCATTTTGCTGATCACCTTCTACCTCCAAAGGCTGTAGATTATCTGTTCGAATGTTCTCCTGTATACAATTATTTTCTACTGAGGGCTGAATGTCCTCAGGCATATCTGGTAATGGGACAGTTTCAATATCCCTGTGAACATTTGCACTTTTTGGTACATTTAAATCATTTTCAAGAAAAACAACGTCCCTACTGTAGACAATTCTTTTAGTTGTAGGATCGATACACTTATAACCTTTAATGCGATTACTATAACCTATAAAAAGATATTGCTTAGAATTGGGATCCCATTTCTTCCTTAATTCTTTTGGAATTCGTACCATTACTTTGCAACCAAAAACTCTAAGGTGTGACAAATTAGGTTTATGACCAGACCATGCTTCGTAGGGTGTTATATTATTTATGGCTGTACTGGGAGACCTATTAATTAAATAAACAGATGTGTTTACTGCTTCTGCCCAATAAAGCTTTGGAAGGTTAGCATCGAACAGAAGGCATTTAGCTTTTTCTACTATAGTACGATTAGCTCTTTCAGCAATTCCATTTTGCTGCGGAGTATATCTGGTAGTAAGCTGGTGTACAATACCATGACTACTTAAAAATCTTTTGAAATTGTGGTTGACATACTCAAGACCATTGTCAGTTCTTAAAGTTTTAATTTTCTTATTTGTTTGTTTTTCAACCTTATAAACAAAATCCTTAAAAGATTCTAGAGCTTGATCTTTACTAGCTAAAAAGTATACAAACATTTTTCTAGAATAATCATCTATGATTGTAAGGAAATATTTACTACCTCCAATAGAAGCTTGCTCCATAGGACCACATAGGTCACTATGGACTAGATCTAAAATACCCTGAGACTTTCTTTGACTCAAGTTAAACTTAGCTCTTGAATGTTTACCTTTAAGGCATACAATACAGGGATTAGGGTCAACAATTAACTTATCAATACCTTTAGCAACATTATTTACAATATTCATTGAACCTCTATTCATGTGTCCTAGCCTTCTGTGCCAAAGAAGGCCAGAACTAATTGCTGAACACACAGGTTTTTGCTCTAAACTAACATGGTTATTCGGAACAGTTAACATTTGATAAATTCCATTGCTAAGAAAGGCTTTGGCAACTATTTCACCTTTAGAGTCAACAATTTGAGCTCCTAACCTATTGAACACAACAACATAACCATGTTCTATAATTTTTCTCACTGATAAAAGATTAATTGATGCATCAGGAGAATATAGCACATCATGTACTGTAAAGTCGTTAATAACACTATTTACTTTAAAAGATAACTTAATATCACCCGTACATTCCACCTTTAATATATCATTGTTAGCTACCGTAACATTAATATCTTTAGGATTATTCCTAATTTTAACAAAATTATTTTTGGAATTTGTTAGATGCACAGATGCACAACTGTCGAGGTAAAATACATTAGACTTGGCTATCTCATTTGAGGTTGAACAAGCGTAGAAAGCATTATTTTTATTTTCCGTTCCACGATGCATATTCGTACTTATAAACGATCTACAATTAGCTTGGACATGACCTTCTTTATTACATTTAAAACATATAGGGGGTTTCTTTTTCCTTGATTTAGAATAAAAAGCAGTATCATCAGATTTGACCTCTGATGACACCTTTACATCTTGCAAAAGTTTAACTTTAATAGAATCTGCTGTTATTTTAATGCCAGAACTTTCCAAACCCATGAGCATGGGACGATAATCATCAGGAAGCCCAGCTAGCAGTAATGTACCGATCCATTCATCATCTACATTTAAACCTAAATCACTAAGTTTGTGAGCCGTACTAATAATGGTGTCACAATAATTATCAACAGACTTACAGTCTTCGAGCTTGGTTGTTACCAGTTTTCTAAGTAGTCCAACTCTTCTAGTTAAGCCAGTATCCTCAAAGGCCCGCTCCAGCGATGTCCAGGCTTCATGAGCAGTCTTGGCGTTCTTTAGGTGGGAGTAGTTAACTTTATCCACTGAAAGGATAATCCTTGCTAAAGCTTTCCTGTCCTTAGCTTCATCCGGTTTTTTATTTTCGTCCTCTACAACACTCCACAGATCATCCAGTTGCAGATAAGCTTTCATAGCGAATCTCCAGTCACTATAGTTGTCCCTTCCGATGAGCTTCTCAATTGGGAAGGAAGAATTCTGAGTCATCTTGAACTGAAATCTATTCCACAATGAGAAAAAGCACTCCAATATAGCGGTGAGGGGGGTTAGTTAGTTCCCTGCACCAAAAAAAACTCTATTGATCCCAACTTTATCGAAACAAAACCAAATTGTCCAATCTGGGCCCATAACCTTTGTTGGGTGAAAAGAATTTAGGAATCAATAGAGCAGAACACATTTATTAATTCACATGGAAATTAGAGTACAATGAAGCAAGCATGCAGTACATTTATAACAGATGCATAATAACAGGTGATATAAAAAAACTTCTAGATTATATACAATGCAAATTGGTACAACATAATATAATAAAATACATAAATATAATTATCAATACATAATAAAACTTAAATACAAGAATATTCCATAATTATACGCAGTATAATAATCAGTATTATCAATTCCTATCAGTCTGCCAAAGAACAGATGTTCCACATCAACTTTACTCCTTTATTTATAAACCAGCTTCTTAAAGTAGGCTTAACCTCTATTACAATATTTTTCTTTTTTATATTATGTTTATTGCACCACATTTTTTTGGGAATAATGTCTTTATCCTCGATGTTTTTCTCAAAATTCTGTTCCCTAATAATATCAACAATATTTTGCATATTCACCTCCTCTGGAACGTTTTTTATAATTAGCCTGGGCCACCTTTTTTTCCCTAGTGAGGCATTAAGTTGATTCATGCATTTTAAATTGATTTCATTGGCTATTTTTTCGATATCTTCCTTACAACTAGACTCTATCATAACCTTACCATCCTTTATATTTCTAAAACTTTTAACAGCGACCTTAAGTTTAACTGGATTTACATATTTTTTAATGATTTCCTTCGTTTGGTTACTATTTATGTCATTTTTTGGTGAAATAAATACTTTAAAACTACTCACAGTTGACGGAGGCAGGGAAACCTTCTCTGCTGTTTTCGCAGCATACGACACTCTCGGTTGGGCTTGCATCTTGTTTTCCTCTTTTAACTCCATAATTGTTCTCTTCATATCTTGAAACACTGTATTTAGATCGACAATAGATTTTAGAATACTCTCTTTCATTTCATTACTCATATTGCCTCTAACTTTAGTAATATTTCTAATATTACTAAGAGCATTGTTAAACATATCATCATTACTATCCGCCATCTTTTGATGATCTCTCTGTGTGTGTGTGTGTGTGTGTGTGTGTGTGTGTGTGTGTGTGTGTGTATGTGAACAGACTAGCTCAAAAACTATAAACTGTGCGATCCTGAAATTGGGTATTTAGTGTAGGTATATGCCCGCGATGTGACAGCATAAATTTCATCAAAATTTCTTAAAGGGAGGGGGTACTTTACTTAATAACTTTTTAGGTTTTTTTCGATTTTCTCACAAACGGCTCTAACGATTTTGATTATACTGAGTATTTCATCTATTTATATGCCCGAGATATGACTGTAAAAATTTCATCAAAATTGATTAACCGGAGGGGGGACTTTACTTAATAAATTTTGTAACATTTTCACGTGTTTTTTTTATTTACTCTAAATCGGCTTTAACGATTTTGATCAAACTGGGTATTTGATGTATGTATATGCCCGAGATATGACTGTAAAAATTTTATCAAAATTGATTAACCGGAGGGGGGACTTTACTTAATAAATTTTGTAACATTTTCACGTGTTTTTTTGATTTTCTCCAAAACAGCTCTAACGATTTTGATTAAACTTAGTATTTGATCTATTTATATGCCCGAGATATGTCTGTAAAAATTTCATCAAAATTGATCAACCGGAGGGGGGACTTTACTTAATAAAGTTTGTATCATTTTCAAGTGATTTTTTTATTTACTCAAAATCGGCTTTAACGATTTTGATCAAACTTGGTATTTGAAGTATTTATATGCCCGAGATATGACTGTAAAAATTTCATCAAAATTGATCAACCGAAGGGGGGACTTTACTTAATAAATTTTGTAACATTTTCACGTGTTTTTTTTATTTTCTCCAAAACAGCTCTAACGATTTTGATTAAACTTAGTATTTGATCTATTTATATGCCCGAGATATGTCTGTAAAAATTTCATCAAAATTGATCAACCGGAGGGGGGACTTTACTTAATAAAGTTTGTATCATTTTCAAGTGATTTTTTTATTTACTCAAAATCGGCTTTAACGATTTTGATCAAACTTGGTATTTGAAGTATTTATATGCCCGAGATATGACTGTAAAAATTTCATCAAAATTGATCAACCGAAGGGGGGACTTTACTTAATAAATTTTGTAACATTTTCACGTGTTTTTTTTATTTTCTCCAAAACAGCTCTAACGATTTTGATTAAACTTAGTATTTGATCTATTTATATGCCCGAGATATGACTGTAAAAATTTCATCAAAATTGATCAACCGAAGGGGGGACTTTACTTAATAAATTTTGTATCATTTTCACGCGTTTTATTATTTACTCAAAAACGGCTTTAACGATTAATAAAAATAAGATATGAATGTAGAAAAATGTGTGACTTTGGGAAATGATATTTAACAAAACACGTCAATTTCTTATCTAAGTAAGTTGGTAAGTGAAAGTTGTGTGTTGCGCGCACGCACCAGATTTTTTTTTTTACTTTCACTTACCTATATATGAAATATATAGTAAGTGGAAGTATTGCGATCGTAAAAATTTTCGACTTCCGGTTTTCAACGGAAATACACGTTTTGGGACCCCCTGAGTCGAAATAACCAAGTCCCGCGAAATGGTCTGTGTGTGTGTGTGTGTGTGTGTGTGTGTGTATGTGAACAGACTAGCTCAAAAACTATAAACCGTGGGAACCTGAAATTAGGTATTTAGTGTAGGTATATGCCCACGATGTGACAGCAAAAATTTCATCAAAATTGCTCAAAGGGAGGGGGTACTTTACTTAATAACTTTTTACGTTTTTTTCGATTTTCTCAAAAACGGCTCTAACGATTTTGATTAAACTGAGTATTTGATCGATTTATATGCCCGAAATATGACTGTAAAAATTTCATCAAAATTGATTAACCGGAGGGGGGACTTTACTTAATAAATTTTGTATCATTTTCACGTGTTTTTTTATTTACTCAAAAACGGTTTTAACGATTTTGATCAAACTTGGTATTTGATGTATTTATATGCCCGAGATGTGACTGTAAAAATTTCATCAAAATTGATCTACGGGAGGGGGGACTTTACTTAATAAATTTTGTACCATTTTTACATGTTTTTTTTTATTTACTCAAAAACGGTTTTAACGATTTTGATCAAACTTGGTATTTGATGTAATTATATGCCCGAGATATGACTGTAAAAATTTCATCATAATTGATCTACGGGAGGGGGGACTCTACTTGATAAATTTTGTATCATTTTCATAGGTTTTTTTATTTACTCAAAAACGGTTTTAACGATTTTGATCAAACTTGGTATTTGATGTATTTATATGCCCGAGATATGACTGTAAAAATTTCATCAAAATTGATCTACGGGAGGGGGGACTTTACTTAATAAATTTTGTATCACTTTCACGGGTTTTTTTATTTACTCAAAAACGGCTTTAACGATTAACAAAAATAAGATATGAATGTAGAAAAATGTGTGACTTTGGGAAATGATAATTAGCAAAACACGTCAATTTCTAATCTAAGTAAGTTGGTAAGTGAAAGTTGTGTGTTGCGCGCACGCACCAGATTTTTTCTGATTCAGATTCGCAATCAATGTAGTAGCATTTTTTTAAGTCTCAGTAACGTATCTAGAAATTTTCTGAAGGGTGCAAATTGTTTCTTTGTGTCAACTGAATTCCATTATTTTAATGTTTAAACTCCTATTAAAGACAATAATTAATAAGAAAAGTGTTTATTATGTGGAAATATTTAGGGTATAGACATTGGTGAGTCCAGGGGGAGAGCTTTGGGGCAGCAGTCCCCCATTTGAAACTTTTTTTTTTTATTTAAAGATATAATTTAACTTCAGTAAAAGTAACGAAGAAAGGTAAAGGTAAAGAAAAAAATGGAGAACAATTCGAATTTTGGTTGTTATAATCTTGAAAGGAACATTAAAGTAAAAAAGGTAATTAAAAGATCCAGGAGAAGGGCTTTGGAGCTGCAGCCCCCCCCCTTTACAACTGGGTGGGTGCGCCATTTAATTCTACATATAAAATGGATTTGCGTGGTGTCTGACAATTTGCTCCAGGCAAATTAGGAAGAATGGAGATAATTATAAATAAAGTTTTGATACTTTGGGAAAATATTCATAAGGTGTGTAGTAATAAGAGACAGAAAAGTTTCCACTGCTTGACGCTATTCCTATTTTTTTTTTTTTTTTTTTTTTTCGTTTTAGACAATACGGTTTATTATTTGCAATTCTCTTTCATAGTTTGACCATGTAACAGGTTTTCCAACTGCCAAGCTTACACCTATCGTGCTGTGGGCTTCTTCCGGGCCAATACAAGAATGAGAGTGGAGAAGAGGACCACTAACTTATAATCTTCCGTCGGGGGTGAAGTCTGTCTGAATTCCCATATGCCATTGTCAGAGGGGCGTGGTCAGGTGGAGGGGTAGGGGAGGGGGGATTTCGTCAGCTTTCTGAGATGTGTTATCTAATGTTGTTCAGTGCAGGGCACCAGTTTTTGCTAAGTCTGTCTGATTTGTCTGTCTGTATTCTCTTAATTGCGGCAATATGTTCTTTCAGTCGTGTGGTGATGTTGCTTCCTGTCTGTCCTACATATGAGCATGGGGATACCTTAAAGTCCAGGTTTGTTGAGTCCATGATTGTCCATTGGATTGGCAGGATCTGTCCTATTTTCCTGTCTGTGGTGAATATTGTTTTTGTTGTTTTTTGTGAGTGTTCTAACTATTTTTTTCGAGGTGTCTTTTACGAAGGGGATGATAGCTATGAGCTTCTTTTCGGTTTCAAATGTAGTAAATGAATACGAATTTATTTAATTTTTGGAGCCTATGTTTCTCATATTTTCTATTTGAGGGGGGGGGGGAGCTGCAAATTAATTTTTCGTCATTGTGGAGGATTGCTATAAACACTTAAAAAGTTGGAGCAGAAAAAGTTAAGAAATTGACAAATCTTTGCGTTTATCTTCAAGATAAAATATTTTTAAAAAATCAGATAATCTAAAAAAATAAGTAAGTATTGTTTCTATGCGTTTGAGTTGGTTTATTCACTTTTCTTTGCTCCACTACTGACCAAGAAACAGTGTTTTTAACTTTTATTAATAAATATATCTATTATTTATACAGACCATTTCGCGGGACTTGGTCATTTCGACTCAGGGGACTCCATCTCCGTTGAATACCGGAAGTCGAAATTTTTCACGATCGCAATACTTCCACTTACTATATATTTCATATATAGGTAAGTGAAAGTAAAAATCTGGTGCGTGCGCGCAACACACAACTTTCACTTACCAACTTACTTAGATTAGAAATTGACGTGTTTTGCTAATTATCATTTCCCAAAGTCACACATTTTTCTACATTCATATCTTATTTTTGTTAATCGTTAAAGCCGTTTTTGAGTAAATAAAAAACCCCGTGAAAATGATACAAAATTTATTAAGTAAAGTCCCCCCTCCCGTAGATCAATTTTGATGAAATTTTTACAGTCATAACTCGGGCATATATATACATCAAATACCAAGTTTGATCAAAATCGTTAAAACCGTTTTTGAGTAAATAAAAAAACCTATGAAAATGATACAAAATTTATCAAGTAAAGTCCCCCTTCCCGTAGATCAATTTTAATGAAATTTTTACAGTCATATCTCGGGCATATATATACATCAAATACCAAGTTTGATCAAAATCGTTAAAACCGTTTTTGAGTAAATAAAAAAAACATGTGAAAATGATACAAAATTTATTAAGTAAAGTCCCCCCTCCGGTTAATCAATTTTGATTAAATTTTTACAGTCATATCTCGGGCATATAAATAGATCAAATACTCAGTTTAATCAAAATCGTTAGAGCCGTTTTTGAGAAAATCGAAAAAAACGTAAAAAGTTATTAAATAAACTACCCCATCCCTTTGAGCAATTTTGATGAAATTTTTGCTGTCACATCGCGGGCATATACCTACACTAAATACCCAATTTCAGGTTCCCACGGTTTATAGTTTTTGAGCTAGTCTGTTCACATACACACACACACACACACACACACACACACACACACACAGACACACACACAGACCATTTCGCGGGACTTGGTTATTTCGACTCAGGGGGTCCCAAAACGTGTATTTCCGTTGAAAACCGGAAGTCGAAAATTTTCACGATCGCAATACTTCCACTTACTATATATTTCATATATAGGTAAGTGAAAGTAAAAATCTGGTGCGTGCGCGCAACACACAACTTTCACTTACCAACTTACTTAGATTAGAAATTAATGCGTTGTTTTGGTCCCCTTCGTTAGACCAATTTTGATGAAATGTTAGCTATCACATCTTTGGCATATAAATACATCAAATACCCAGTTTGATCAAAATAGTTAAAGCCGTTTTTGAATAAAAAAAAAAAAACACGTGAAAATGATACAAAATTTATTAAGTAAAGTCCCCCCTCCGGTTGGTCAATTTTGGTGAAATGTTGGCTATCACATCTTTGGTTTATGCATACATCAAATACCCAGTTTGATCAAAATCGTGAAAGCCTTCTTTGAGTAAATAAAAAAAACACTTGAAAATGTTACAAAATTTATTAAGTAAAGTCCCCCCTCCGGTTGGTCAATTTTGGTGAAATGTTGGCTATCACATCTTTGGTTTATGCATACATCAAATACCCAGTTTGATCAAAATCGTGAAAGCCTTCTTTGAGTAAATAAAAAAAACACTTGAAAATGTTACAAAATTTATTAAGTAAAGTCCCCCCTCCGGTTAATCAATTTTGATGAAATGTTGGCTATCACATCTTTGGCATATACATACATCAAATACCCAGTTTGATCAAAATCTTTAAAGCCGTTTTTGAGTAAATAAAAAAAACACGTGAAAATGTTACAAAATTTATTAAGTAAAGTCCCCCCTCCGGTTAATCAATTTTGATGAAATTTTTACAGTCATATTTCGGGAATATACATAGATCAAATACTTAGTTTAATCAAAATCGTTAGAGCCGTTTTTGAGAAAATCGAAAAAACCCTAAAAAGTTATTAAGTAAATTACCCCCTCCCTTTAAGTAATATTGATGAAATTTATGCTGTCACATCGCGGGCATATACTTACACTAAATACCCAATTTCAGGATCGCACGGTTAATAGTTTTTGAGCTAGTCTGTTCACACACACACACACACACACACAGACACACAGACACACACACACACACACACACACACACACACACACACACACACACACACACACACACACACACACACAGACCATTTCGCGGGACTTGGTCATTTCGACTCAGGGGACCCCAAAACATGTATTTCCGTTGAAAACCGGAAGTCGAAATTTTTCACGATCGCAATACTTCCACTTACTATATATTTCATATATAGGTAAGTGAAAGTAAAAATTATCCCAAATCTTGATCAACTTTTTTATTGTTTATTCTACAGTCAGAGAGGGAAGACGGACATTTGCAAGTGGCCGCGGGACATCGGATGGAGAGAAGAGCACTTCAGAAATCCCATGGATGCAAAGCAGAAGGTTCATCCAACCCTCAAGGAGGACAACCAGTTCAATTCGAACGGAGACAGCGACAGACGTTAGGACGATTTTATCCAGTTTGGAGCAACACACTCGCTTTGGGTGAGTTTTATTTAAGAGGGGCTGTTCTCTGCAAGGTTTCATTTATTCATTCATAGGAACGCTACAAGTTATGTCCTCCTACAGTGGCTTGATAGAGATTGTGTAGGCAACCCATTGGCGGATCCAGGGGGGGGGGCTGTGGGGGCTGCAGCCCCCCCCCTTTGGAAATTTTTTCGTCATTTAAAGATAGAATTTGACTTTACTTAATGTAAGGAAGCAAGTTAAAGAACAAATAACGTGCAGAACAAGTCGAATTTTAATTGTGGGAAAGGAACATATAGGTAAAAAAGCTTATTAGCAGATCCAAATAAAGGGCTGTGGGGCTGCAGCCCCCCCCCTTTAGGACTGCAGCCCCCCCCCTTTAGGACTGCAGCCCCCCCTTTACGATCGGCTGGATCCGCCCATGAGGCAACCTCATGTGACCGCCATCTTGTTTTCAAATGAATAAAGGTCTCTATCAGCCTAACTAAGAATTTCCACATTTTATAGAAATCCATACCGTTTGTCCTAAATCCTCTAAATTTCGCTCAGTGGTCCTTTCATACCAGGTGCGAACACCTGTCCATATTAAAATTGCATAACTTCAACCGATCTTCAGCTGATATTCTTTATTCTCCAAATTTCGCCCAGTGGTTCTTTCAGACCAGGTGCGAACACCTGTCCAAATTAAACTTGCATAACTTCAGCCGATTTTCAGCTGATATTCTTTATTGTTATAAAAATCATAATGATCTCGCTTTAAAATTTTTTTTTTTTACGAAATCGACCGTATCATTAGAAAAATTAAATTCCCCGAGTTAAACCGGGATTTACGGCAACAATCTATGAATATAAAGATGAAATTCTGTTAGTTCTTTATAGAAATCTATAATGTTTGTCCTAAATTCTCCAAATTTCGCTCAGTGGTTCTTTCATAGACCAGGTGCAAACACCTGTCTATATTAAAATTGCATAACTTCAACCAATCTCTGGGTATATTCTTTATTGTTATAAAAATCGTTTTGATCTCGCTTTACATTGGTTTTTACGAGATCGACTGTTCGAGTCGATAAAAGTCTTAGTTTATAGATTTTATAGATTTAAAAAATGAAATTCTCCGGGTGAAACCGGTGTATACAGCTAGTTGATTCCTAAAAATGTTAAAATACTTTTTTTGTCTAAATTAGTCCACTAATGGGGTGTAAAAGTTAAATTAGTCTTGTTTTGTGTACTGTTGAGTAAACAGATAATGTTCAAGACCTTACATTGATAATGTTTATATATTTTTCCATGTGATAAATATTTTAGTTTACTAATAATATTCACATATTTTCCATGATGATAAGGCCCAATAATTGATAGTTTAATTTAACAACAATTTTTATTCAGAAGCTCCCCAGTTAGTAATTGTATGAAATTACCAGACCTTATATTTCATTAATCCAAAAACAAATTATGATATATATTTTTTCTCTTTGCAAAAATAATAAATAAAAATTTGAGAAATCAAATAAAAGGGAAACACATAAGAATTTTTATTTTACATTTTACAACACATAAGAAAAAAAAATAAAAACCATATTTTGTGCATAAAGCCTTAATGATCTCTTGCTGTTACATAAATAATTCTTAATTTCAGCGGTGGCCTTAGGATTTTTTAATGGGAGTAAAAAATCCTTAGCTATGCCGTCCCTCGGATTGGACGTAAAATGGAGGTCCCGAGCCTGTACGATGTCAGGTACTCGTTAAAGATCCCTATCCTAATTATACCTGGATAGGCAAAATTTAGGACTCCCACTGTAGCATCGTCCGGTTAGCCTTAGTAGCATAAAAATAGACGTTAAACAAACAAACAAACAAACAATAATTCTTAATTATTTGTTTTTAAATTCTATTTCCTGTACATATATAATTATTTAGCATTGTTTTGGTATCATTGAAGATCAATGGTAGTAACGTGTATAATAAATATTAAAAAAATGTTCCTCGTCGTACCAGGGGTTGCGTGGCTATTTTTCCTGCAAACCCAGAACCTCTTCCGAGGCTCCCGCCATAGCTTCTTCGATCCCCTTCCAGTAGTTCTCTAAGCTGCATTCAGGAGGAACCACTATCAACCTAAGGCTTTCATCCAGACGTTCCTCGTATCTCCTCTGTATGTCCTCATCTCTTAGCCTCTTGACGTTAAATTTCTTGATTCGGCTTGTTGGTTGTTTCTCAACAAGAGATATTCTATCCCTTAACCGAGCTATCACTAGATAGTGGTCCGAGTCCACATTTGATCCTCTGAATACTCGAACATCCATGAGGTTCGACTTATTGCGAGATGAAATAAGAATGTGGTCGATCTGGTTAGTGGTCTCTCCATCAGGTGACCTCCATGTTTCCTTATGAATATTTCTGTGGGGGAATAATGTTCCTCCAATTGCCAGACCACATGCCTCTGCCATGTTTATAAGTCGATGCCCATTTTCAATGGACACATTGTGTAGGCTGTGTCGACCTATCGTGAGATAGTAATACCTTTCTCGTCCGACTTTGGCATTCATGTCGCCAGCAACAATTTTGATGTCATGATCAGGACATTGATGTAAAGTTCTTTCGAGTAAGTCGTAGAATTCATCCTTTTCGGTTACTAATGAAGCTTCTATAGGGGCATGGGCACTTACTATTGAATAGTTTTGAAATTTCCCTCGTATTCATAATATACAGAGTCTCGGGCTTATGGGTTTAAAGTCCAAGACAAGACTTCGGAAGCGTCCGGTCACAACAAAGCCAGTTCCATATACATGATGACTTTCGTGGCCGCTGTAGTAGATGGTATGATTTCGCTTCTCAAGTATGCCGGACCCTGTCCATCGCATTTCCTGGATAGCAGCCAAATTAACCTTGTAGTGGTCAAGCTGAGAGATCAATCCCTGTAGTGCTCCTGGCCGGTATAAACTTAAGACATTCCATAGTCCTAAATTGAAGTCAAGAGACTTGTGATGACTAGTTCTCGCAGTATTGTGGCGTCCACTAGGTGCTGACCGGGGCCCCCCCGGATCCGAATGGGCCCCTACGGGGAGTAGATGAGTCCTCACCATTGTTTAACCATTTATATCTAACAGACAGCGCAGAGCTGTTCGGCTTCTCCACGAATTTCAGTAGGTGGATGAGGGCTCGTGACATCCTCGATCCACCATCCTGACCGAAGCCAGGACCCCCATCTCTCGTCAGTCGCCTACCCAGACTATGTCTAAGTAAGGCTTAACGCTATAATGGTTAGTGGCAAATATAATTAAAAACAAGGCCTACAAACTGATGCTTCAGCGACGTACTCGAGCTAGTGTAGAGGAGTATCGACGAAGAAGGCGTATGGAAAAGAGGCTTTTTCAGAGGAAGAAAAGACAGTGGAGGAATAAACAGATGGAAGAAGCGCAGACCTTGAAGACCAACAACGAGATTAGGAAGTTCTACCAGAAGATTAACAATGGAAGAAGGCCCTTCAAACCTCGATTAAATACATGTAGAGCTGAGGACGGGTCATTGTTGAATGATGAAAGTAAAATCTTAGGTAGATGGCGCCAATACTTCCGAGACCTTCTTAGTGAGCAAAATCCCCAAGAAGAATCCCAAACTCGTCTGGCTCCAATTGAAGATCTTGATCCACCCAACGAGGAAGAAATTATGACTGCCTTATCGAAACTCAAAAATAATAAGGCACCAGGCTATGACGGCCTCGCAGCGGAACTCTTCAAGCATGGTGGAATGGAACTGATAAAGACGCTTCAGGACCTCCTAATGTCTATCTGGGTGAAGGAAATGCTGCCGCGGAGCTGGTGCAAAACTATCATCTGCCCTATTCACAAGAAGGGTGACCAGCTCGATTGTAATAACTATCGTGGGATATCGTTGCTACCAGTTGCATATAAAATCCTTTCGCTTATACTCTTTGATCGTCTGCTTTCTTTAGCAGAGAGAATAGTGGGACCTTACCAGTACGACTTCCGCAAAGGTAAATCAACTGTGGACCAGGTTTTCACTCTGCGACAAGTGCTGGAGAAGGGCAGGGAATTCAACATCCGAACGCATCACTTATTCATAGATTTTAAAAGTGCCTATGATAGTATTGATCGGAAGGAAATGTACATTGCCCTAGAGGAACTCGGAATACCCGGTAAGCTCTCGAGGATGTGCCAGGTAACGATGGAGGGTGTGGAGTGTCACGTAAGGGTTCAAGCTGGAATAACCGAGCCATTTTCAACGAGTAAAGGTGTACGCCAAGGTGATGCGCTAGCCTGCCTCCTATTTAACATCGGCCTGGAGAGAATTATTAGGAGTTCCAGGATTCAGATCGGTGGTACAATATTTCACCGCACGGTACAGCTGCTGGGGTATGCTGATGATATTGATATCATGGGGAGATCACTTCAGGCAGTCTCTGATGCGTTCCTTGCCCTTGCCGAGGCCGCTGCAAGAATGGGTCTAGTTGTCAATGAGCAAAAAACGAAATATATGGTTTCCGGAGAACAAGCACTACATGGTGAGGAAGTTAAAATTGGGGACTACAAGTTCGAGAAGGTAAACGAATTTGTGTACCTCGGCTGTGAAGTCAATTCTGTAAACGATATCTCCAGGGAGATTAGGTCTCGCATAGGCAAGTCCAATAGATGCTTCTATGGCCTACGTAACCATTTACGCAGTAGCCTACTTCCGAGAGCTACAAAAATAATGTTATATAAGACATTGATCCGTCCAGTCCTGAGCTACGGTTCTGAGTCATGGACAATTACCAAATCGGATGAATCTGCTTTACTGATTCATGAAAGGAAGATCCTCCGAACCATCTACGGAGGAATCATGGAGGGCAATGAATGGCGTCGGAGAACTAATATGGAACTGTACACACTGTTCAATGAACCCGACATTGCAAAATTCATCCGCCTCGGAAGGCTAAGGTGGGCTGGACATTTGGCGAGGATGGATGAACATCCCAAAGAAGGTTTTTTATGAAGAAATTCATGGCTCCAGACGTAGAGGAAGACCTAAGCTGCGGTGGCGAGATGGAGTGACCCACGATGCCCGGGTACTGCTGGGAGCGCGCAATTGGATGCAAACGGCAAAGGATCGTGATACATGGCGCAGGCTGATCCAGGAGGCCTTGACTCAACAATGAGTTGTTGCGCCGCAGAAAGAAAGAAAGTACATAAATATAATTATTTAGCATTGTTTTGGTATCATTGAAGATCAATGGTAGTAACGTGTATAATAAATATTAAAAAAATGTTTTAGACTGCATAAAATCAATAAAATAAGTATTCAGAAAAAAAAAATCATTTATTTACAAGGTTTAGTCAAATAAATTACAAAGGCCGTAAATCTAAATTAAGGAATACTAAATAATTTACAAACAAAATAGGTATTCAGAAAAAAAAATTTAAGGGAGAGTTAAGCCTTAGGAACAACTTACTTTTCAATTTACACTAAACTAAATACGTAGGTCCTACAACTAATGACTAAACTAATTTACAAACATATAGTTAAAACTATAAGCTATGAAAAACACAAGATAATGTTAAAAACAATAAAAAAAAAAAGTTTGTAATCGTCCAAAATTAGACACAATATAGACATAATAGCATTAGGTAAACAGTAAAGGTAAAAACAATATGTAAAATAATCGCGAAAGCGCTAGCCAATAGGAAAACAAACCTTTATTGACCACACTGTCTCTATCAAGCCACTGTAGGTCCTTCATTTTCGCGATTTCTCTCGCCTTAACTTCAGTGGCGGATCCAAGGGGAGGGGCGCGGGGGGCGCCCCCCACTGGGAGATGTGGACACCAATCAATTATTACTATTTCTGTATAAAATTGGCTATCTTTAATAATTTTTTCAACTCCTTAAATGAAAAATAGATTGTATTTAAACATTTAACCCTTTCATGGCTCCAGACGAGATATCTCCGCGAAACATAGTCGGTCCCAACACGCTAATGACGAGATAACTCGTCAAAGGCGGACCGGTCCCCACACGCTAATGAGGAGATATCTCGCAAATGGTTTTTCACTTATTTACCGTCCTCAGCTTCACAAGAGATAAGTTGTGGTGACTGAGGCACATCCTAGCGTATCCATGGAGACTTATTCCTTAATAAAAATCTAAAATTAATTTTTTTTTAAAATTAATTAAATTCTGCAGCCATAAGAAAATAAGGAGAGAGACGAGATACAGGTGTAGAAACTGTAGAGTCGCCCTTTGTGCAACACCTTGAAATATATCAAACACAAAAAAATTTTATGTAAAAAAGAATAAATTTGACATATATAAAAAAAAAAATTACTGCAAAAATAAAAAATGACGAAAAAAATTTAAAAAATAAAATAAATAAAAATAAATTAAAAAAAAAATTAAAAAAAAAAAATAATAAAATAATTTCCTAACTCTGCCGGAGGCGGTCCAAAGCCCGCGTCTAAAAAGACGGTGGGAAAGTTTTTTATCCTTCTAAACATTGGTCAATTATTAAAATATTACTTTAAATTAAAAAAAAATATTACTAATTTAAAATTAATTCAATTAAAAAAAATGTATATAAAGTATTAACATTATTATATTATTTTTCATTATTACCTTCTTATATCACGTAATATCTTATTGCAATCGGTAATCTATCATTTTAATTTATTGAAATAATGATAAAGGTATTATAGAATCATCAAAAATAAATAAAACATTAATAAATAGTCGGTGAAGGTTATGAAGAGTTGAAGCAGTCAGCGGCGGAGAGTGGCCTGCAGACCCGCTCGGCGTCTCAGTGCAACTCTCGTTCCGAGTACTTAGCGCTTAAAGGGTTAATGGAAATTTACTACTTAAATCTGCACTAATATTTTAAATTAGGTCCTTTATTACGCAAAAATTTAAAAAATAAAAAAGTGCGCCCCCCCTCAGAAAAATTCTGGATCCGCTACTGCTTAACTTAGGCATTTTTTATTCATGAACTAAATATTTCTATGTTTTTATTTAATTCATTTAAAAAGGCTATTCGTCTTCTTCTTTCCCTATCTCCTTCGTGCTGTTAAGCGTGGAGTAGATTTAACCCATCTTCTGTAGGCATCTCTATCTTGCGCCATTCTTTTAATTTCAGTCAAGGACGAGCCGCGTTCGCTCCCGAATCTCTCCATATACTGGCTGTATGTGGTTCTCGGCCTGCCAACTGGTCGCTGCCCCCTTGGCCTGGCCTCCAATATCCATCTTGCTCGACGCTCATCTCCCATTCTACAAACATGCCCGTACCATTTGAGCTGACATTCTTCAATTGTATCACGCACAGGTTTTACGCAGAGTTGTTCCCGAATTTTTTCATTTCTATCTCGGTCCCGCCTTGTCTTGCCAGCTACTTTCCTTAAATACCTCATTTCAGTTGCGGGAACCCAGCTCTCTGATCCGAATAGCAGGACTGGGAGAAACACCGTTTTAAACAGTCGGAGCTTGGCCTCTTGACTGATTTCCTGCTTTCCCACCAGAGTACTAGCTATTAGGAACAGTACTTGATTGGCCTTCTTTACTCGGTTAAGTACCTCATGCTTGATTCTAGCATCCCTGCTGAAGATGGTTCCCAGGTATGTGTACTTGTCCACCTGCTCAAGTTGTTGCCCATCACACACTATTCTCAGCTCGGTCTCTTCCCTACCTACTTGCATAACTTTACTCTTAACCGGATTTATGGCGAGGCCTCTTAGCTTAAGCTCCTCAAACCACTCCTCCACTGCAATCAGTAGGCTTTCGTGACTATCGGCTATCAGAACTATATCGTCCGCATAAACAAAGCATTGAACAAGCACTAGGCATCAGGTTCCAGTATCCGATAGCTGCTCGTGGGGTCCTTCTCTTTGCCACCTTCAGAGCCTCATCAATTACTACATTAAAGAGGAGAGGGCTGAGACTATCTCCCTGTTTCACTCCTTTATAAAACCGGAAAGGTTGAGACTTGGCACCATTCAGTCTGACTATATCCTTCGGGTCCTGGTACGCAGACTTGATTGCACTAATCAGATTAGGTGGAACTCGCTTATCCTGTAGGGCCTTCGAGATTTCTTGACGGGATACCGAGTCGAAGGCTGCTTTTATATCTAAGAAAGCAAGATATATGTTTCGGCCTCTATCCCATGCTTTCTCCAGTACCATTCTGAGTGAGAATATATGGTCCTGCGTTTGCCTATGAGGCCTAAAGGCAGCTTGCTCTTCCTCCATGTCATCATCTACGTACTTCCTAAGTCTCTGCTCCAGTATTCTGGTGTAGACCTTATATACCACTGAGGAGAGACAAATTGGTCTGTAATTTTCGCACTGTGTCTGGTCCCCTTTTTTGAATTTGGGAATGATGAGGTTCTCCTCCCATTCCATTGGGATCTTTTTAAGGTCCCAAACTTTTTGGAAGAGGTTAAAAAAAGGCTATTCTGAAGGTAAAATTTAAGCAGGAGGTTGTCAGAACAATATAAGTCGTCAATATAAATGCTAGTCCGGGATCCCGGCCCCCTCAAGACCAGATCAAGAGGGGGTGTTACGATGATCATGACCCCCCCTAAAATTTTTCGCTTTTCAATCTTTTTGTACTTTCAAACTTTTGGTTAGTTACTATGCCCTAAAATAATACTTTTGGTTGTTAAGATATCAGTCCTTCTTAATACAAGGCAATAATCTCATTAAGAAAAGGTGCTGTCAGCCACGTGATTATAAGCCGGGGGGGGGGGGGGTCATGACGTATATTTCGTACCAAATCCGCCCCTGAGCCCTTTTGGTGAAATTATTAAATGTTTTTATTCACGGAAATTTTTGGATCTAGGCCAATGTTTGTCGTGCCTTACGCTACTAACATGCAAACTTAACGATCTTATGAAATTTTATGAACATCCAGCTGATTTTCTAGTTATTGCTTAATTAAGATTCTGGATGTTCATAAAGTCGTTATTTTGACATTTTATTGGCGTAGGTCTGAAGAAATGGACCGTAGGATTACTGGCAGTATCACCATAATAACCTGAAAATCAGCTGGGTTATCAAAAATTTTCCTAAGGACGTTATTTTGATAGCTTACGACCAACGGCCCAGATACGAGAATTTCCGAGGATAAAAAAGTTGTAGCATAGTTAAAATGAAAAAAAAATGGCTAGATCCTGGACTCGACCTTTTTTTTCCCCGTTTTTGAGAAAGAATTTCAGATTTACTTCACGACAAGACTCAAATAAATTAAACCGAAATGTTAACATAAGGAACTCTAAAAACTGTAGGAAATTTCGCTGATAAGTTTTAGAGTGCAGATTGTGAACGCGTCTGAACCATATACTCGTATTTATCTTGATATCAATAACTATATTAAAGTCGTCAATACATTTAATGTGTTTATGGCCTGAAATTTATGTAATTATCAACAGATCAAGTTCAGCTGAAGATAAGTTCAGCAATGTTTTCACTGGATCATCATTTGAACCACCGTCCAAAAAGAAAAACATGTCATTTACTAACTGGACTACTGTATGTATTTCCCTATTTATTCACTTATTAAATTGTTTTATTCCAAATAAATATAATTTCCATTTCATTACAGAGCAATGCAACTAAGCGAAGCGAGAACACTAGCAGCGGCCGGGGGAATCATATCTCCAGCCAGGAATGTACGTCCTCAATCTGCAGGGTTTCCAGAGAAGAGGTTAGTTCTTCGGGGAAAGGGAATCAAGACTCTTCTTCGTCCAATCGTCAGAATGGTGTTGAAGAATTCCTTAACAGTTCTCATCAGCAATCCAACGTTGCACAAGGAAACGATCAGCTGTCATTGTTTAATTTAGGCAATGTATACTTTAATATAAATGGTAGTTAAAAATGTATATCCAAAAGCTTTTAGATAATAGTACATAATTTCGTGATTTATCATTCAATTTTTAAAATGATACCATTAATCACATTTGATGAGTTGGCCAGGATGGCCGAATGGACAAAGGTACTTACAATAGATAATCAACGTTAAGCAAAGTTGAGCGTGGTTAGTACTTAATTATGTCTATATAACTAGGGTGACCACCGTTGAAAGCCACGCAGTCCAAGCCTCCCCCCCCCCCGGGTATGTGAGGTCCATCAACCTAGTGGAGGCTAATTAGACCGACCGGATTTGCGATTTGTAGCCCTGCCCGATCCTATCGAGAAGCGAGGTGTGGTTTACTAGATGCGAGTAGCCCCCAGAGGTCGGTGTATAGAGTGTTTCCTCCTGGGAAAGAAATAAAGGTCCTAGGCCCCTGCTGACTCTGAATAACCATAAACCAGGGACCTAGTCCAGTTTGCCATCGTCCTTGAATCAGAAATATCTGACGCCATCGGTGAGAAAGACACTGCTTTTTATTTTTTTTTATTTTGGTTCTTGAGAATTTCTTAGAAGCTGAGGTTTTTCCCGACCAAAATATCGTTTCGACATGTCTTTTCAGGTCATCCTGCCGAGTGACAGCTCCTCACTGAGACCATATCCCCCCATTTCTTCTGGAAGTTGGTAAATCTAGGAAATTCTTATTCCTGGAAACCAGCTACCTCTCCCTCCTGAAGTATTCTATTCGAAATTCACGTTTAGGATAGATGAACAAACATTGAATACAGCATACTTTTTTATAGGGTCTGAACCACTCCGATCGCTTTACCCTAATCTTTTCGAGGTTGGTGTTGTAGTTTCTGTCCTATCGTTATTTCGTGTATCCTGTCGCTTACAAACATCCAGGCTGCCCCCTCAAAAATCCGTTTGAGCAACCAGCAGTTTTCCCTACTGCCCCTTAGTAATTTCTCCTATTTTCCCAAAAGTTATATCCATAAATCATTATTATTCTTCTTCTTCTTCCGCTCAACAACCCGCTAGCGAGTCGAGGCCTCTTCAATCAGTTTCCGCCAGTTGTTCCGGTCGAGTGCGGCCGCTTTCCAGTTTCGAGATCCAAGGAGCTCTCTAGCGTCGTTTGACACTCCGTCCAACCACCTCAGCTTCGGTCTTCCGCTCCGCCTCGTCCCATGCAGTACCTCTCCTAGGACCTTCTTGGGGATGGCATAGTCCTCCATTCTTATAACATGGCCCGCCCAGCGGAGCCTACCCAGCGTGATGAAGGTCACGACATCCATATCCTTGTTAAGGTGAGCAACTTCTCTGTAGGTTCTCCGTCTCCATACTCCGCCATCCTGCACTCCCCCGATACTCCGGAGGACACGTCTCTCAAACATGAGGACCGCCTGCATATCGCTCTTCGTCCATGTCTCAGAACCTTAGCACAATACTGGTTGTATAAGGGTCTTATGAATCAGCTTTTTGGTTGACCTTGTGATGAGGTTGCTTCTGAGCTGTGGCCTTAGTCCAAAGAAGCATCTGTTAGCCGCTGTTATTCTCTTTTTAACATCTGATGAGACGTCATTGCTGGTATTCACAACCGAACCGAGATATGTGAATTGGTTGACCTTCTCGAAGGAATATTTACGCTCTCTCCAGGAACTGCAGGCTGCTCCGTAACCATGTACTTGGTTATCATTATAATCGCATTAAAAGCTATTATAATTTTATTTTGCTGAAAGTCTTTCTACCTACTATGGCTACTACTACTATGCTACTACTACTATGGCTCTTCTTGCAATATCCCAATCAGCCAGTCTATCTTTTCGAAGTATAGATACTTAAAGTTTTTAATATTTTTAATTTTTAAACATTTCACCCTCTGGTTATTTTTTCCTATAGACGATATTAACAACCTTGTTCTTACTTTTGCAGATCCTGCTGGATCTAACGCGGACGCGTTTACTGAAAGTTTTTTCAAATCTTCTTTAGAGGATAAGGCAGATGACACATCAAACCTCAAAGAATTTTTCGAAAATTCAAGTAAAAACGATCAGCTTCGTAGTCCATTAGGTACAGAGAGGATTTATAAGGCGCCAATCGTTGATGATAAATTCCAAAACAGGTTCGCCATGTCCCAAGAACCATTATACAATGAGCCTAAAGATCAGTCTGCTTTAACCAACACTAGCCAAGATTTTTTCAAGACACCGCTTCCTAAATCTCAAAAATCGAGGCCAAACGAAGGATTCTTTCAGCTATCAGCACTACTTTCTCCAAAAAATTCTTCTGATGTGGGATTTAACCAAGGTTCTACCTTGCATGAAGTGAAAGGTTCCAACGACGATTTTTTTAAAGTTCCGACTGCAAAACCACACAAGTTAACTGCGAATCAGAGATTGCTCCGAACACCAACTGTGCTGCATCAAAATTCATCGACTGAGAGTTTCTTTAAAACTCCGAAACAAGATCCTAAAAGGTCGGCTTCGAGTGAAGAGTTTTTGGACCTAAAAGCTATGAATGCTCATCCACAAACTTCAAACGAAGATTTCTTCAGGACACCTAAGCAACAGCCTGAAAAATCTGGCACATTTGAAGAATTCTTCAAAACTCCTGCTATAAAACGTCCGATATCTCAAAATGACGAGGGATTCAGGTTTCTCAAGGATAAAAACCAAAATATATCCATAAAACCAGGTACTTCACTCAATTACGAAGGATTGTTCAAGACACCATCACAACCAAAACCATCAACTTCATTTAACGCACATTCGAAACCATCAACTTCATTTGACGGTTTCTTCAAAAGTAAGGAAATAGATCATGCGAAAACGCCTTCAAACGACGGGTTCAAGACGCCAACTCCACGATCAAAAAAGCCTCCCGAAATACATACACATAAAGCAACAACGGAAACTCTAAAGACCCCTCGCTATGATGAATTCTTGAAACCTCAGTTAAATCCCAAAATCCTGGCGTCCCAGAAGGATCCAAACAAGATGGCGGATTCCAATTCTTCAAGTACCGGAAACTATGACGATCTCTTCAAAACGCCATCCAAAGTCAGGAGTTTACCTAAAATGACCACCCCTCATCTTTTTAAACCATTCGAAAAGTAATTAGCTTAAAAATTAACTAAAATATAATATTTTATGTATAACGAGTTTTATTATAGTTTTTAAGTTTAATATTAAACTTTTAAACCTTTTTATTCAGGCCACCAAGTAGGACTACTGCAACACCAGGAAGCAAGAGTAACTCAAAAACCACAACAAAAACTCCGCTTGTTTCAAACGAAGACTCAACTTATTTTGTTATAAGTGAGTAACTTTACCCCCAATTCACCAATATATCTATCTCTAGGTATTATAGTTAGATTTTAGATTGATTTCTGAGGTTCGTTTCTTAATGATAAGCTGTAACTATATAAAAATTTAATAACTAAGTGCAAGTTATTAATATGTTAAATATATTAGGTATATTGCTACACTAGTTCTGACTGTCAGCAAACTGTCTGCCGAATTTAAAATATGTTTTTCCCGTCCCAAAACGTGTATAACGGAAGACATTAATACTTATGTGGCTGATTATTTGCTTATAGAATAACTCGTGTTGGAAAAGAAATGATCAAATACTCTCACTTCATAGTTAGAGTTTCCGTTTATGCGCTTAGCTTCTCAATGTAATGAAAAGGGGGCGCTCCCCACTGAAAGGTGAAGACACTAATACTATTAATAATCACTATAATATTGCAATATAACAATAATATTAACAAATGTTTTATTTTCTCATTTGTATTGACAAGTTTTTTTTTTATTAACAAAAAACATTTTTGTCGCATTGGTCTTTATCAGCCAGAGTTACTTGGCATTCATTAATTAAAACATGAACCTAATATTTTAAATTAATGTTAATAAACATAGGTGTATCTTTTACTAACTAAAAAAATATTTCCCTTTAATAATTTTATCACACCAAAATAATTTAAAACTTAATAATAATAATCCTAAAGTAGTATATAGTATATTTATTCTATCAACCCTAAAGGAAAATGAAAACTCACAACAGAACTTATCCTCAGTTAGCTAGTTTTTATAAACAATAAATTATTTACAATTTAATTAAATCTATTAATTAAAATTATTGTATCAGTAATTGTATAAGTATGTAATTGGTAAGTGCATTTTAAATTAGATCCTTCATTGCTCATAAAATGTAAAAAAAAGTGCGCCCCCATCAGAAAATTTCTGGATCCGCTACTACTGTTAATTTTAATATTTCCGTGATTTCATTTTCATTTCGTAGCGAAGAAAGAATCATTTTGCACGCATTTTTACTTTCACTTACCTATTTATGAAATATATAGTAAGTGGAAGTATTGCGATCGTGAAAATTTTCGACTTCCGGTTTTCAACGGAAATACACGTTTTGGGATCCCCTGAGTCAAAATAACCAAGTCCCGCGAAATGGTCTGTGTGTGTGTGTCTGTCTGTGTGTCTGTGTGTGTGTGTGTGTGAACAGACTAGCTCAAAAACTATAAACCGTGCGAACCTGAAATTGGGTATTTAGAGTATGTATAAGCCCGCAATGTGACAGCAAAAATTTCATCAAATTTGCTCAAAGGGAGGGGGTACTTTATTTAATAACTTTTTAAGTTTTTTTTCGATTTTCTCAAAAACGGCTCTAACGATTTTGATTAAACTGAGTATTTGATCTATTTATATGCCTGAAATATGACTGTAAAAATTTTCATTCAATTTCATCAAAATTGATCAACCGGAGGGGGGACTTAACTTAATAAATTTTGTATCATTTTCACATGTTTTTTTTATTTACTCAAAAACGGTTTTAACGATTTTGATCAAACTTGGTATTTGATGTATTTATATGCCAGTGATGTGATAACCAACATTTCATCACAATTGATCAACCGGAGGGGGGACTTTATTTAATAAATTTTGTATCATTTTCACGTGTTTTTTTTATTTACTTAAAAACGGTTTTAACGATTTTGATCAAACTTGGTATTTGATGTATTTATATGCCCGAGATATGACTGTAAAAATTTCATCAAAATTGATCTACTGGAGGGTGGACTTTACTTAATAAATTTTGTATCATTTTCCCGTGTTTTATTTATTTACTCAAAAACGGTTTTAACGATTTTGATCAAACTTGGTATTTGATGTACTTATATGCCCGAGATATCACTGTAAAAATTTCATCAAAATTGATCTACGGGAGGGGGGACTTTACTTAATAAATTTTGTATCATTTTCACGGGGTTTTTTTATTTACTCAAAAACGGCTTTAACGATTAACAAAAATAAGATATGAATGTAGAAAAATGTGTGACTTTGGGAAATGATATTTTGCAAAACACGTCAATTACTAATCTAAGTAAGTTGGTAAGTGAAAGTTGTGTGTTGCGAGCACGCACCAGATTTTTTTTTCATTGTGTACATTAGTACGTATATTCATTAGATAATGAGCAAACAGCCCTGTCGGTTCTCCAATATTCGCCATTTTGTTTTCTTCCAGGTGTGACTGAGGGTAGAGGGTGCGCCATCTGTGAGATAGGACTCGCAGCCATCGACCTAAAGAGCCCTAACCTCATTTTAAGCCAGTTTTCAGACGTCCCGACTTACAAGAAGTTATTGACAAAGGTCAATTTGTTAGATGCTGCAGAGGTAAACATGGGGTGAAGTACATACGTTTAACACGTTAATCGCCACGATAATTTCAGACAAATTTTCAAATGGGCCATGGTAACTTTATTAGATAATTTAGTTAAAATTTTGCGTCGGACATCTGTCATTGACGTGGCCTTCTACCAAATCGCGTATGTCAGACATATATGTCTGACATGGCTTATGTAGAACTTCTTAGCGTCAGACACATATGACTGACATGGCGATTAACGTGTTAAAACATAAATTATACCCAATCAAATATACTATTATATGCTTGATACAACTGTGAATGGAGCAGCTAACTAATGAGAAATCTTTTACAATAAACACTTTTTAAACGTTCATATTGCACTTATTCATATTGCAGTTATTAATGCCTGAAACTTTCACGAACGCCAATCCTTCGGAGATGTATAAGAAAGTGACCGAAACGTTCACAGACGTGCGGGTCACCACGGCAAAGAGGGTACAATTTTCTGCCAAGAACGGTCTTGAAAGCATCAGACAGCTCATGCTTCCCGACGATTCTTCTCTGGAAGTTATTGTTTGTAAGAAGTAAGTTCCCACGAAAAATAAATAACAAATTACATATTTTTTTGTTTATTTAGAGGCCGGTTTCACGGCTAAGTTTTTTTAACCAAACGTTGCCTCGCTGTTTGACAGCCAGTGATGATTACGCGGTTCATAAGACATTTTTACTCGGCTTCGAGTTATTTCGATCAAGTTTGGGATGAAGATGTTGAAGTTTAATTATTAATAGGTTAATATCCGTTTATGCTTAATTTTCAAAAAAACACGCTCGCTACCAACTTTGTTATATTCTGGTTTTTATAATAATAGTTCTTTGTAATGGTCCGTTGATCTTAAATAATTAATTAATATTTGAACGTAACAAAAAAGACAAAGTATGCGCAATCGAAGCAAAATGTCTTTTGTTATTTAGCATTATTTATATACCTACATATAATTATTTCCAATGTTGAATATAACTATAGTCCGGCCGCTGAAAGAAGCGACACGGAATTGCCCCCACCCTCGGCAGAGAGTAGGCGGAGCCTTCCCCTTCCCTGCCACCTCTCTCACCCTAGTTAGCCTCAGTGAAGGGCTCATAATCCGCACTTCAGTACTAGTATTGTTCATTTTTTATAAACCAAAAAAATAAATTAACAAGATTAATAACAACACAATATATTGTTATGTTTTATAAAGGATATTATGTTTTAATTGTTGTCAATTTTAAGTTGAAAATCAATTATCCTTCGTTTGTTTTAGTTGTTCATGCTTTTAGAAAAAATAAGAACAATAAAATTTTTTTTTTTTAATTTTGTAAATTATGGTGATATCCGCGCAATACAACTTTAACTTACGAACTTACATTAGAAATCGACGTGTTTCGATAACTTGTATACGCCATTCCTCAAATCCACACATTTTAGTTCATTTTTTATGAAATAAAAACACAAAAAATAAATTAACATAATCAACAACAATATAATATATTGTTATGTTTTATAAAACATACCTATTATGTTTTAACTGTTGTAAATTGTATGTTGAAAATCAATTATCTTTCGTCTGTTTTTGTTGTTCTCGCTTTTAGATTAAGATCAATAAAAATATTTTTATTCTTTTTTAAATAAATTAACTTTCGTTTTAGTTGTGTTTTTCATTGTTCATAAATTAAAAATGCAAAAATGTTTAAAATTAAAAATATTCAGTGTTTTTCGACGTTACAATAAAAAAACATTGAGCCGGACGGATTAGCAAACCGAGTGTTGGGGAAGGCGACTGCTCTACCTCCCCTCCTGGAGGGGGTAGCCCGTGGAGGGGTAACCCCCACCACCCGTGTCGCTTCTTTCACCGCCCGGCTGTTTGTTTGTTTAACTTCCATTTTTATGCTACTAAGGCTAATAGGATGATGCTACAGTGGGAGTCCTAAATTTTGCCTCTCCAGGTATAATTAGGATAGGGATCTTTAACGAATACCTGACATCGTATAGGCTCGGGACCTCCATTTTACGTCCTATCCGAGGGACGGCATAGCTAAGGATTTCTTACTCCCATTAAAATATCCTAGGGCCACCGCTGGAATTGAACCCGCAATCTTTAGTATTGTAGGTTGCCATGCTAACCACAACACCACAGGTGACACCCCAGGTGACCGGCCGGACTTTAATACTAGAAATACAGGATCGAGGCGGTTTGTAGGCAGCTGTACGTCGCACAGTGTGAAAATTTTATCATTTAGTGGCCAAAAATCTATAAATCCTGACCAAATAGCGATAATCGGATAATTCTTTTTTCTATTAAGAGCAAGGGATCCCCTTTATCAGTGAAAATAAAAAAATACCATCGCTCAAAGTATTTCAAATGTAGGTAGAGGGTGAAGGGTGCTAAAATACCATAATAGAATTTGATCGATAAAATGCGATCGATCGGAGATACATCGATTTTAAGATTTATATCCCTATAGTTGAACTTTGAATATATTTTCGGCCTCGAATAAGACTAAATCATAAAACATACTTTTAGTTTAATTATTCCAAAATATTTTTTCCGTTAAAATTGCTAAAAAGTTAGATATTTTAAATTAATTGTTTTGGGTTTTTTCTTCTTTATACAATAATTATTTAAAAATCTTTCAAACGGAGCAAATAATACTGACTCATTTCATTCTCTAGGTATAACCCTGTTCCTAATAAACTATTATATTTAAATTAAAGTGAAGAAAGGATTAATATAAAAATTAATTTGAAATACTTTGAGCGGTGGTATTTTTATTCTCACTGATAAAGAAAATCCCATGCTCTTTTATGAAAAAAGAATTCTACGATCATCGTCATTCGATCAGGAGTTACTGATTTTTAGCCACTAAATGACAAAATTTTCCCCTTTTCACATCCAGATCGGAATTGTTATGTCATATGAGTGGGGCCTTCTTAGAATTAGGGCCGCTAATGAGGGCTTAAAGTACAAAGTTGGCCCAATGTTATTATTTAGGATATTACTTATATAAACTCAATGATTCATCTAGGCCACCTAATTACAATAATTATTACAGTCAAATAATTCTTATTAATATATCATAGCCCTTGCACAAGTAACAAATATAAAATAATTATAAAAAAAACTTAACCGTGTAAACGGGACTATTTTTTCTATTTTAATTGACCCTGGCGGGATAGAAGCAAAGCAACGTTAGGTTCCACAAATTTAACAGGCCTTGAGGTAAAAAAACACAACAAACTGTCAAAGCCAACAAAATTAATAACTTATGCCAAAATATTTCTTCTTCAGGTACTATGCTCTTGCTGCCGCAGAAGCTCTCTTGAGGTACATTGAGGTAAAACATAACGTACTATTTTCGCCTAAAACACTTCGGGTCAGCTTCGAGAGTGCTGAAGGCATCGTCGCTCTTGGTAAGTAAACACTTAATTCATCTCGAAACTAAAGCATTATAGCTTGGGGGGATCCAGCCGGTTGTAAAGGGGGGCTGCAGCTCCTAAGCTTCCCCTGGATCCTTCAATCAGCTCTTTTTCCTTGTTCTGCATATTATTTGTTCTTTGTCTTACTTCCTTACATTTGGTAACGTTAAATTCTATCTTTCAATGAAGAAAAAAATTTCCAAAGGGGGGCTACAGCAACCGCAACAATGGGCGTCACCAGCACAAAATAATGGGGGGGGGGGGACGAATCAATGTTCTCATAGACAGGTAAAAATTTGAGAGGCTAAAAGTTGAAATAACAACTGTTAGGACACTTAATTCCTACTCCAACGATGTATTTTAAAGGTATTCATAAAACCAATCTATGTCACAATAATGCAAGTAGTTGTGCCCTTCCAAAATATTAGGGATGGGTCCATTCCCTCGCGTTTGATGAGGTTTACATGTGTCAATCTCAAAGGCGAATCCAGTGGGGGGGGGGGTCACATGGGTGATGACCCCCCAAATATTATGGTTTTTCAACTTTTTTGTATTTTTCAGCGAATAATGCAATTAGGTAGTTACTATGCCCTAAACATAACACTTCCGGTTGTTTAGATCGCAGTCCTTATTAAAAGGTAATAATCTCATTAAAAAACTGTGTGTTAGCCACGTGACTATCAGACAAAGGGGTCATGACCGCCCAAATTTTGTGCTGAATCCGCCCCTGGGAGGTACATTGTCAATCAATACAAGTTCGGTAGTAAAAGACGCATTTTTTATCTTGTCACTTTCCTTCAGTGGCAAACTCTTTCACTTTCTTTCGGTTTTCCGGTCCTATTGCTGCGTTAATGCAATTTATCGAGTCCTTCGTTTTTCTTGCAATATACTTTCCAGTAACGTTATTCTACAGGAGTCAAGCTATTTCAGTTACTTTGTAAAATCACAAAAGCTTTTGAGGTTTTTTTTTTTTTTTTTAACATAAAAAGTAATCTTTAGTTCAGCTATTAATTGATTCGAATTAACAATGATATTCAAATTATGACTTAGATTTCGAAACCTGTCGGAGATTGGAGCTGGTGTCGTCATGCGCCTCCGTCCTGTTTCCGGAGCAGTACTCTTTATTCGGGGTGATCAACTTTACCAAGACAATCGGGGGTAAGCGCCGCCTCAGATCCAACCTCATGCAGCCATCTTGTTCTCTGGAACAGCTGGAGAAGAGGTTAGGTTCAGTGAGTGCCCTAGTTAACAACCAGGTAGCACTAGCTTCTCTCCAGGTAAGTTTATGACAGATCAAGGGTATATGAAATACTTTAGTACATTTAAAGCAAATATGTTTTCAATTCATAACATTCTATAATTAAAGATGGTACACAAAATGTATATTTTAACTTGCAAAAGATAGGGTTTAAGATTTTTTAAATTTATATATTATAACCTGGCCAGAATGGAAAAAAACCGATGTTTCACAGAAAATTTCTATCAGGAGGAGTTTTATTTGTTACGTACTAATTTGTAGTTAAGAAATAATTTTATTTGACAAAAAAAAAATAAAAAATAGTAGGAAGTAAACGCTAAGAATGGAAGTATTCTTAACGCTTATTTCCTGTTATTTTTTTTTTAAATATATATAGGAATTACTTAAGTTTAGAGTTATGAAGCGGATTTTTTACATAATTGGATATCCTATTAAGAAATAATGTTACACATAACAGTACCTTTATATGTAACATTTCTCGTTTGGAGATGCGTTTTAGAAGCTTGGAACATGAGATTAATTCATGATATCAACAAAATGGCAGAAATTGTCGATCTTTGAGTTTCGATTATAGTAAACAAATTAAACCGATTTAATATTCAAGTATGTCATTCGACACACAATTTAATTTCCTTTTTATTTTTTTAATTAACATCACTTTATGCTATTAAGGCTAATCGAACGATTCTACAGTGGGAGTCCTAAGTTTTTCCTATCCAAGTATAATTAGGATAGGGATCTGTCGAGTACCTGACAACGTAAGGGCTTGGGACCTCCATTTTACGTCCTGCCCGAGGGACGGCATAGCCAAGGATTTTTTACTCCCTTTAAAAAATCATAGGACCACCGCGGGAAGTGAACCCACGACTTTTTGGTATTGAGGCTGCTGTTCTAGCCACTACACCACAGGTGATCCCTCCCTTTTCAATTAAAAATAAAATACGATTCCTTTACAAAAGCTTACCTATTAAGGTGGGGTAACTTACTTTTTCATTTATTAAATACATATGTATTTTCGCTGGAATATAGTGCGCTTTCCATCTTGTTTTCAGACCTCCTTGTTAAAATTCTCCAGTGTGGAAAGAATCTTATGGCTCTGCAGAAAGACGCCCAATTTTAGAAACGAGTCAAACACCTTCGATACCCTAACCAATTACATTCTCTTGCTCAAAGGATGCCTGGAGGGAGTACCCCATCTCAGGAAAGCTTTGGAAGACATCGATGACGATCACATAATCGATATAAGAAACGTTAGTAAAATGTCTCAATCTCAAACGAGCTTTATTTATTGAGACACGCATATCAAACGAGTTAATAAATATCCCCGTTTCATTTTTACAGGAGCTCCATGACGATAGCTATCAGCTGATGCTGAACCACATAAAGAAGATGATTCGAGATGATGCCCGATTGGCTAAAGGTTACGCATCATCATCCAGGGAGCGCTGCTATGCTATAAAGGAAGGATTTAACGATCTCTTAGATGTAGCAAGGGCAACTTATTCGGAACTTATCGAACACGTTTTGAGTATAGATCAAATTACATCTTCATTTTGAATCACATTTATTTTTTTCCTTTCCTTTAAGATAAATTCTTGTAATTTTTAGGAATGGTGACTGAATTATCTGAAGAGTATTGCCTGCCATTGAAGATGGTGCAAACTCCTGATTTGGGTTTCCATGCCTCTTATGTTCTACCGAGAAAAGTGGAATTCAAAAAGGAAGATGTACCCGATATATTTACAGAGGTAGTTAAATTTTTTTTGTTAATTTCAACATTACTACATACTTTTAACAACAAGTCATACTTGAGAGATGTTTTTATTTATTTAATTACATTTTAGATGCCATATACAACATCATAGGCTAGAGGCACCAAATTCTATTTAATTTATAAATACATAAGGACTAGAGTAGTTGATGTACGTACCAGTATTGGACATCGGTTCCATAAAATGAAGAAGCTAAAATAATATGAATAAGCTAAAATAAAATGAAGAAGCTGTTTAGAGATAGCCACCCTCCCCCAGAAAGATACGGAAGCCGGCGAGAGCATACTATAGTAACTCGCCTGAGAATTGGGCACAACAGGCTAACCCACGGGCATCTCCTAGAAGCTAAACCTCCACCAACATGTCCAAGATGCAATATAAATTTAAGAAAATTGCCCAGTACTGGAAGCAGCGAGAAATACGCACCACATCAAGGGATATGCTGAAGCACTAAAACCAGAATGTTCAAAAAACTTATTTCAATTTCTAAAAGAAATCAATATTTATTTATTTATGAGAGATGTTTTTGATATCGTTTAGAATGTAAAAGAATAGCTGGATATACCGGTTTCACCCGGAGAATTTCATTTTTTAAATTTATAAAATGTATAAAGTGAGACTTTTTTTGACTCAAACGGTCGATTTCGTAAAAACCAATGTAAAGCGAGATCAAAATGATTTTTATAACAATAAAGAGATTGGCTGAAGTTATGCAATTTTAATATGGACAGTGGTTCGCACCTGGTATCAAAGAACCACTGAGCTAAATTTGGAGAATTTAGGGCAAACGATATGAATTTCTATAAAGAATAAACAGAATTTCATCTTTATTTACTTAGATTATAGTTGTATATCCCGGCTTCACCCGGGGAATTTCATTTTTCTAATCAAACGGTCGATTTCGTAAAAAAGCCATTGCAAAGCGAGATCATTACGATTTTTATAACAAAAAAGAATATCAGCTGAAGATCGGCTGAAGTTATGCCATTTTAATATGGAAAGGTATTCGCACCTGGTATAAAAGAACCACTGAGCGAAATTTGGAGAATTTAGGACAGACGGTATGAATTTCTATAAAGAACAAATAAACAAACAAACAGAATTTCATCTTTATTTATATAGATAGTTGTTCTAAATGTGTCAAATTATAACTACCCGTTATAAATGATCCCTAGGTTCACTAAATAATCACTATAGTCTTCTCTTGACAAAATAAAACTTTATTTTTTAATATAAAACATAAAAAAGGGCTCCTTCAAACAAAAGGTGTACCACTAGTACTAACAAAGGCAACTACTAACGAGATATCCACACTCACTTAAACCTAAGCACCAAGCATCCAGGGGACGCTATGACAGTGTTGACAACATTACTTTCATTAAAACAGTATTGTCTTACAATTTATACACAAAAAATTTAGAAGCACAACATCAAATGTTTACAATCTTAACAGTAGTTCTTTTTACTATCACATATCTGATATATGACATATATAGAAATGCTAAATAGAAAAGACAAAAATTCTTCCTTATAAAGTACGTTAAATTTTGTGCTTTTGGGGTAAATAATAGTTCCTCATTATCCTTTATAACAACAAATGTCTAAATATAATTTTGGCGAAATTATATTATGAAGTTCTGACTATACTACTGTATAATAGAATTTTAACCGTAGCACTGTCCATTAAACTAAAAAACGTAGTATTTGTTCACTTTATTATGGGATTAACTTAAATAATTAATAAATAATTAAACCATTTTACATTAAATAATGTATATTTACAGTAAAAGAAACGATGGTGGTAAGGGAATAAGGTGTGGTGTTCACATTTTTTTCTTACACTCCGAATTTTTTAAATATATATGTATTAAATCAGTATCATACACAAGACCTTTTATGGGTTGTAGAGGTTAAGTTTTTTTGTTTTGTTTTGAGAAGACTATTTTATATTATTTATATTCCTTGCAGATAAAAATTAAAAACAGGACAGTACACCTGCTCACTGACGAGATGTTTAATTTGAACGTGAGAATAAACAGAGCTATGGAAGAAATCCAACTTATAACGAATGTGTAAGTTAAAACAAATAATTGAAAAAAAAAATTCTATGCAAAAATTCTAAATGCAATTCGCCTTCCTTTGTTTTATTTAACTTTGTTGCAGTGTAATTTATGATTTGGTAGAGTCGCTGAAGGGGGGAATCAGCTACCTGTACAGGTTATGCGACCGCGTCGCCGAGCTTGATCTGCTCGCTTCGCTCGCGCAGGCGTCCTCCACTCCTGACTACGTGAGGCCAGTCTTCGGCAGCCAGATCAACCTGGTCGGGGCGCGCCATCCCATTCTGGATCACCTCTGTCGGACCAAGCCGATTCCCAACAATTTCGTAATACCATTTTAGAGTATTGTTTTAACAAGAAGATTATGCAATTACACAACAAAATTTCATGATCACGTTTAATTACAAATCTGAATTCTGATTCGTGCGATTACAACTATGCGATTCATTTAATATAGTTTTATTTTACAGAACGCCTCTCGAATCAGCAACTTCTCAATCATCACCGGACCCAACATGAGTGGGAAAACTGTTTACGTACTGACAGTACCCCTAATCCAGATCATGGCTCAGGTAAGTCTTGTGTTATATGCATGGGCGGATCCAGCTGGTTGTAAAGGGGGTGCTGCAGCCCCACATCCCTTCCCCTGGATTTGTCAATCAGTTTTTTTACCTTTATATTCCTTTCCTACAACTAAAATTATACTTCTTCTACATATTATTCTCTCATTTTCTTACTTCCTTACTTTTAGTAAAGTTAAATTCTATCTTTAAATAAATAAAAAAAACATTTTCCAAAGGGGGCTGCAGCAAGGGCGAATCCAGTATAATGCAATTAGGTAGTTACTAAGCCCTAAACATAACACTTTTGGATTTTTATGTCACAATCCTTCTAATTAAAACGTAATAATCTCATTTAAAAAACGGAGCTGTCAGCCAGGTGACTATGAGACAGGGGGTCATTACCTCCCCATCCGCCCAAATTTCGTGCTGAATCTGTACCTGGGCTGCAGTCCCCACAGCCTGGATTTTCCATGGATCCGCCAATGGTTGTATGTTCCTATGTTAATGTTTAGTCATGCAACAGAATGAACGGACCGAAACTCAACTTTTTTCAGGCATGATGACTATCTAACTATCCAGCAAAGTTTGACGTTACTTTGTAGGTATTGTTTGTAAAAACAGATCTTAGCAGGAGAGTTGCTGCTCGACTATCTATTGCAGGTGGACTTAGACATCCATAGATAAAAAGGTGGCTTTAGCAGGGCTTCCGAAAAATCTCCAAGGAAGTGTTGAGGAAGATCACCTAAATGGAGAAATATGATAAGGGAGTAAGTTGGATAAAATACTGACTATTGGACCTGACAATTCGTTACAGGACATTGTGGATTGACTCCGTGCTAGATTCCATTTTATCTATCTTCCTGCTGCAGAGTTCTAGAAACTGCCGAGGATGTCGTCTTGACATCCACCGCTTTCGAGGGCAAGCTACTGAGGGAGACTTACTACTGAGAGAAAAATAGATTTTTTTTTTTAAATAAAAATATTCTCAGGAGGGTTTGCGTGAAAACACTCAAGTTTGTTGTTTGTGGCGTTTGGAAAAACTTGTTACCCGTCTTAAAATAAGTAACTTATACGTAATATGAACATTTTAAGAAGATACCTTTTGCAGGTCGGGTGCTATGTTCCCGCAGACAAAGCAGAACTGCGGATCACAGATCACATTTATGTGAGGAAAGGAACTGTCGATAATATGCAGAGCAGGCTATCTTCTCATGGATCTGAGGTATCTGTACACTTATCTAAATGGCACAGTTGTATTTAGAATTATAAATAATACTTACTTTCATCAATCCATTCATTCATAAAGTTCATCTTTAATCATTCATCAAGTCTCACTTGTTCTGTTTAGATGAAAGAATTGTCTTATACCTTGAAGACCCTAACTGATAGAAGCCTGATAATTCTGGATGAATTGTGCACAAGTATGTACTGGAAAATTTTGGTATTCAAAACCAAACACTCTATTGGGTCTATAACACTCTAACAAATAATATTTTAGATTAAATATCCATACTATAGGCGGGCGCAAGCGACGGTGCTGCTTCTTTACAGGAACTAGAGAAACGGGGATAAAAGCCGGGCCATTACCTGGGATTCATAGGGTTTTTTGGCGTTTTTAATTTATTTTTCCATAATTAAAACCCGATTGAGCAAAAAATCATTTGAAAAATGTCTATTAGATATTGCTCGGTCCCTCAGTGTTCAATTAGTAAATCAAAAAACGTGTCATTCCATTTATTTCCAAAAAATAAAAAGCTTCCTAAAGAGTGGATTGTAAAATTAAGAATAGATAAGCCTGTTTCGAAACATATGACGATATGTAGTCTTCATTTTAAAGAAAGTGACTATATTTATCCAGGTAAATATTAGTATTTTACATTTTATTTTTCCAAAATGTTGGTTTTATGCAAATAACATTGGGATCATAGTGTCATATTTGTTTTTCTTTTTTAATTTTCCCATTTTTGTCTTACATCCGTTGTGCTTAATTGTTCCAAGTTTTCATTGCGAAGCCTGAAAGTTTTGACAAATAAATAAATAATATGACAAAGAATCTAAGCTGTCATAACAATGATTGTATGAATAGGTAATTAATGTTATTACTAACCGAAAAACGTAGAGTAAAGTTACAATGATGGGTTTGCATTTACCAGAACTACCAGCTTTACACGTACAATGACAAGAAAATTGCTTATTATCATTAATAAATTTGATTTCCACTTTTATTTGATGGGGCAGTCCTTTTAAGATTGCTAGTTTGAAGGCACAAGGCTTGCAAAATAACTGTTTTTTTACTTTTAGATATTATTCCACATATTATTACATGTTATTATGTGGTTTGCATCAGGGATAGCCTGCCCTTCAATTAATGGTCTTTTAAAATTACCAATTATCTCTATCACATCAACTATGTCTATCCCCGTTCTTTCCGACATTTTGCAAAACTACTAGCGCACCCTATAGTCGATTGCGCCCGCCTATGGCCAATTTCCTCTCAAAACATTCCAAATTTTAATTTCAGGCTGCTCTTGCCAAAAAGGAATCTGCTTGGCCTGGGCCTTTTCTGAAGAGTTTCTGAAAACATCCTGTTTCACTTACCTCACCACGCATTACCATTACCTCTGCAACCTGGCAAAAGTCTATACAAATGTTAAAAAGTATGTACAATAATTATTAATTCTTAAAATTTTATAGAATCAGGGAACTTTTCCTGTCATATTCTCTCCCCAAAACAAACTCATTCTGTCAGTTTCTAGCGGCCTTACCTACTTTCTAGAATACCTCTCTGTAGCTTCTAGGATTTTCTACATCTTCCTCCTTTTCCTGGACAATTAATTCGAAGGGGCTACCTCATTTCAAACATTTTCAATATTCTACGCTGTATTTTATTTTCAAAAACCCTAAGTCGTTTCTCATCTCTCATTTTGAGCGGCAACATTTCGCATCCGTAAAGGAACGTTGGAAGAATAATAGTTTTGTAGATTCGAATTTTTAAGTTTCGGGAAAGAATGCGTGTGGTTAGTAACTTTGCATTTCACGCCTTTAATCTAGCCTTGATTTCCTCTTCGATTTCGTTTTTTCTAGTTATAAACTTTTTTTTTTTTGGCGTTAGGCCTAATGAGCTGCGCAGTGTGGTCTTCATACATACATTTTTGTTGCTTGCAGGAGCACAGACAGCCTTGAGGGGAAAGAGAGAAAGCTCACTTGCAAGCCATGATCACCATGGTGCAGCGGCAGACTGCCCATAGCTCCATAACCAATCGGTGCCATTTTGGCAGTGGCAGTGTCAGTGTGACAAACATGTCTAGGTTCAAGGATTATGGTAGCTCAGAGTTAGCAGGTGCCGAGGACCTATATTTCTTTCCCTGAAGCATTCCGTCCTTGTACAAAATCTCCGGGTGGCTACTGACATCCTTGAAGAACACATTACGATTCTAGACAAGATTCACGGGGAAGGTTTATCACTCCTACGCCTGGTCGTTGTGAGTCGCCTCCAGCAGGCTAACGGGCCTCACATACCCGGGTGTGGGGGTAGGATGGGACTGCGTGGCGTTCATTGGCCACAAGAATGGAGCGGTCACCCAACCAAGTACTAACCACGGTCGACCTTGCTTAACTTGGATTACCTATTGCATGCGCCTTTGTCCACTGAGTCATCCCGGTCCCACATTCTAGTTATCATAGCTCCTAAATATCTAATTTTTTCTGCTGTTCGAACTTATTCCCCGCTGAATCAATATTTCCCTATTTCTGCTGCTAACAATATATTTCGTTTTATCCGTATTTATTTCTAGACCAAGTTCTTTACCGGCTGTCATCAACGTTATTGTATTTCGTTTTATAGTTTCCGCCTCTTCATCCAGGAGCACTATATTATCGGCATAACCTTGTACCTGTTAATTTCCACTTCAAACACACATTTTTCGGAACGTATTATCCCCTTAATTACATATTTGAGAACTAAATTAAATATAACAGATAGAAGAGAACCCCCTTATTTCAAACCTAAAAGAACCTTCACCTCTCAGAGAAATTATATTAATTTTTTTTTTTTTTTTTTTTTTTTTTTTTTTTTTTTTTTTTTTTTTTTTTTTTTTTTTTTTTTTTTTTTTTTTTTTTTGGGAGACTTCAAGGCTTCCAATGAAGCCCTATGCTGCCCATACTAACACCCATGGCACTGGGTGATACTTCTCCTACGAAAGAAAAGCACCACCCAGGGCGGGACTCATACACATTTTTACTAAGTTTACTAACGTTTTTGGTATTCCATGTCGGTCAAGAATATTATACCTCTCCCACTTTAGCCTCGTCCGATCAGCCTTATGTGTGCTTAAAGTGACGTTAAAACAAACAAGACATAGTGAGAATATTTGGTCGGCGGTTGAACGGTTCCGTTTGAAACCACATTGGTAGGGTCCGATGTAGTCAAGGATTCGTAAAACAAATTTATAATATGATATTGACTTCCTTCAGTTAATCTTTGGTCAAATTTTTAGGAGTCCTTACCTTCATTAGGACAATGTATATATTTCTCAACAGACCTATCATGAGAACAAAGGTTTAACAATAAGATCCAGGCAACAGTTCTGATCATATTCGAGGGGGGGGGGGAAGACTCCTTAAAACCTTATCTTTTTTCCTGTGCAAAATTAAATACGCACATCTTCATATTATGTTTCTACTACTAATTATGAAACATAATGGTAGAATTATGTCACAGTTCACGGAATTCTTTTTCTCCTCAGCTATCATATGGAGGCCATTGAGAAAACTCCGAATCCTGGAGAAACCTATTGGGACATGACATTCACCTTCAGGCTCCTCCCCGGAAAGACCCAGATGACCGATTATGCACTCCGACTCATGATGGCGTCGGCGCTACCAGACGCGGTGAAGCAGTACGCTTTGGCCGTTGCTAAGGACATAGCACACAGAAGAGAGACCAGCTTACCAGTCTGTGTAATGGTGAGGAATTATTTTGTTAATATTTCGAGTAATCGTATACTACGGTGTTCTAGGACCTTACCAAAAAAAAAGGTGCACGTTTTGTTGTCACTCAATGGCATATCGGGCGCCAAAAAATGTTCATTCTTCAAAAATTGCAGTTTTTTCCTACAAAATTTCCTCGGGAAAAGTTTCAGTCTAATATCACAAACAAAGATTTATTCGAGGTTGACATCGGTTAAGCCGTTTAAACCTAATAGATAATTCGACATGTTTTACCATTTCGGCGAGAAAAGGAATTAGGCTCATGGTATAACGCTTGTAAGGCGAAAACAGCAACTATCAGGTCATCCTATAATAATTTTGATTTTTAATGGCGTGCTATAAGGTATAGGATAAAATCAATGAAACACGTTCGATCAAAAATGTATTTACCATCTTGTTGTATAACAGTTTGCTATCTTGAATGCATGTTCTGAAAAAAACCTTTGGTTTTGAATTAAAGAAAGCTAACACCTTGTTTTTCACTTCATCGACTGATTCATGTTCTTGCCACTTAATGAGTTTTTGAGACTGTACGATAATTTAAGTGAAAATAAAAAAAGGGGCAAAAATACACTTAATCTGATCAATATCACTAACGAAAAAAAATGGATAAAAAAATTATTTCGCTCTGGTGAGCTCGGAAAAGCAGTTAATACAATGATATGAACTGTAAAATAAAAAAAATGAAATAATCTTTAATGAGACTTACCAAGCTTGCGCTGTACGCTGAATCTGAATTTCGGGCAAGGGTGAAAGGAGGATAATCGGGTAAAAGGCATCGGGTGAAAGGAGATTCTAGGATAAAGGAAATTTTCACCTATTGCTCGTCCTTCTTGAATTTTGCGGCCAGCGGCAAACAATGATGATTGAAGAGAAAACTTCAAAACAAATATGAATTTCTTACCCCGGAGGCAGAAAATCGAAATAAATTGACACCCAAGAGGTACCAAAAAAACCATCGGCGGCGGACTCTAAAAGAGAAACACACACAACGAGGAGGCTGCTTACCATTCCACATTCAGAGAGCAAGTGAGCAAAAAAAAAAAATGGCTAAGCCCGGAACTCTAATCCCCTACAAATGCCATCATGATGCCACTGATAACCAATTGTTGGCCCAGCGATTGCTATCTCTGTGACAGTTAAGGTGGCAGATTAAATTTGAAAAATAAAAAAGGATTATGTATTATGAAATAAAATAAAAATACCGAACAACGCGCGGCAATGAACGTTCTAGTTCATTCCTGAGAGAGGAAAAAAAAATTTATATACATATACATATTTACATAATTTTATGCAATCATTAGGTTAATTAATCTTCCGCTGCCAATGGCAACCGGAAGAGTTTAATGGCAGGCCTGGTAAAGGTTCCCACCTTGGTTGACACTGATGCCTTTCTCACAATTCCATCGGCTCCAGGGAAAACTGCTGTTATTCGGCCTAAGGGCCACATAAGGGGTGGACAGTTAGGTACTGCAACTACCACAACGTTCACTTCCAAGTTTTTTGTTTTGTGAGTCCATTTCGATCCGACTTGAAGCGTAATCAGGTATTCTGAATGCCATAATTTCCAAAAATGTTGGAGCAATGCCTGTATCAAGCGAAAATGTCTTAAGGAACCATCCCCGCACTCGGTTAAGTCCTGTTGGGGGAAGTTAGAAATGGGTCGACCAATCAAAAAATGAGTTGGAGTGAGCGCAGCATAATCCCCAGGGTCAGCGGACATGGTGTTACGGTGTAACATAAGTTTATTTTTCAAAAATAGTTAGATGAGATAATGATGGTGATAGAATGGTGGAAGGAAAAGGAATTGATTGGTAAAGGCAAATGAGGGACCGGAGAGTAGATACAGATAGACATACCTAGACTAAAAGGCTTGATTAAAAGGCCACAATTTTAATATTTCAGGTATGGTCTTAGAAAATTAATTCTATATGTATATATTTATTCTTCTTATGTAATATAATTAAGGGAAAGAAACAAAAAAATAAAATAAATAAAAAGAAGTAAGAAGATTCTTTATTTGAATTATAGTTCATTCAGGCTTTACCGTCCAGCCGCTAGGAGCGCTAGACGACAGAGGAGAGGCAGGTTATGTGTGAGCCGGTTTCGAAGGGGACACTCGCTTCGGCGGATTTTAAAGTTTCCAATAAATGAAAGGAATGTGTCCACGGAGTTGAAGTCGTAGGAAAAGAGGAAAGAAGACGATTTCCCGAGAGGGGATGTCCGGACACAGCCTAAAGAAATTTTGGGCCACACAAACAAACAAGTAGGTTGTGTGTTGGTGCGTGGAGGTTAGTGTGAAGGAGAAGAGAAAAAAAACCAAAAAAAAAAAAAGGACAATATTGTGAAGGTGGAAGGACATATATTTCAGAAAAATGCTAGTGTTTAAGGGAGTGGTTTTAATTTGAATGTTTTTGTTTTTTTTGTATATGTTTACCATTTGGTTTAGTTTTATTTTAAAGTCAAGGTTATGTACACATTTCTTTTTTTTATTAACTTAGTTACACGTATAATTTTTTATAGTTCAGGAGGTTTAAATTTAATTTTACAGTCTATACACTAGAAGTTGTTTTGTTTTTTTTGTTTTCTTTTGTTAACATGATTTGTATTAATAAATTTTACTTTCATTTCATCTTTGTGTCTATATGTTCTGTTTTTCATGCATGCTGGTCCCTATTCCAATGTATTGCTTATTCCTTAAATTATACCTTGTAACATTTGTCCTTACCAGTCACATAAATCAGATTGCTGTTATAAGTTGCTGGTGGCCTAGTGGTACCGTCACGGACTGAAGAGGTAAAGTATATAGGTTCGAATCTCAGGCCTATATGATTTCTTTTTTTTTTTAATTAAAATTACCATCATCATTATTTCATAACATCTTATAGCTGCTCTTTATTTTACATATTTTACCGGTTTCCTCATAATTTTCATTATATTTTAATTTTCATTATATTTTATAATTTTAATTATGGTTTCGTTATTTTCCCAAAAATAACGTGGCGCCACCCACCCCCATCTCCACTGACCTGGGGCAATTATTTTTTTTTAATGTAAATGATAATAGCGTTGCATTAAAAATTTGGCGAACCAACGTGGGGCTTGCTGATATTTGGAGTTTGTTTTTGTGAAATAGGCACTTTAAAATAATTAGTGTAAAAATTTAATTTTTATTTGTGTAAATTAGTTGTGTAAAAAAAAAAAAAATTAATTTTTATTTTTCTTAGAGAGTGGAGTTAGTAGTAAATATATTTTTTTTTTTGGAGACAATCAAGTAATAGCGAGATTACCGGATTATATTTATATATATTGATATATATATCTTTTTCTCTCTTTTCATTTTTATTGAGCAATATGGATGTAGACAGGTTATTGAAGGATGAGTTAGAATACGAGTTGCGCCTTCGTGGTGTTACAGGAGTAGAATCAGTTGAGTCCATGCGGAAAAAGTTAAGACCACTATTGCGATTAGAAAATGAAGGTAAGTTACCTAAACCTCAAGTTGTGGTTACTTCCTCATCAGAATTAAAAGTATGCGAGGAGAAGATAAAATATATTCAAGGTAAGCTAGAGGGGATGAGCACTGCTTCTACGCAAGGGGAGTTTAGGAAAGTCGAAACTGCGTTGACGCATGTTACAAATCGGATTAGTCGACTCAAACTTAGTGACCAAGACGACCTTAAGCTGAGGAGTGCGTTAGCCGAAATCTGCTCGAAACTATGGAGGGATTATGCCGAGATTGTAGGAGATGAAGGTTCCGCTACAGAAGATCCTTCCGGTTGTCCAGAAAATATGGCTCAACCTACCGAATTGACACAATTAAGTCACATCACGAGACAACTCTCGGAAATCGAAGACCGAGTTGCTAAATTCAGAGGGAAACGCGACAGTTCTGAAGGTCGAGGGTTAGATAATTCCTTGGCTACGCTTTTATCTCAATTGTCCTTTATGGTTACTTCGGGAACTCAGGCAGAAACTGAGAAATCTGCATGTCTTCAGAAAACTGTATCGTGTTTGGTAAATTTTAACAATAGATGCCAGTCACAACCAGTTGACACTCACTCGAGGACTTCGGCAATGGAAAATGCTCCTAATTCTGTACTGCAACATGACTCGTTGTTGACTAAGGGTGCTGATGTTAAGAGGAAGCAAATACCGCCAAAAGATTGGGGGTTAACCTTCTCAGGAGATGGGCAAGGTCTGAGTGTAAGCGCATTCCTTGAGGCCGTTCAAGAAATGAAGATAGCGAGGAACATAGGAGACCACGACCTATTCGCTTCCGCTTACGACTTATTTACTGGTCGAGCTTTAATATGGTTCAAGGCGATGAGAAGGCAGGTAGGGTGCTGGGAAGAGTTGATCCGAGAATTGAAGGACGAATTTCAGCCAAAGGACTATAACGAGCGCTTATGGGAAGAGATCCGCCAGAGGACCCAAGGAGATGACGAACCTATTGGAATTTATATTTCGGTGATGAAAAATTACTTCTACCGATTGCCTAACATGCCGGATGAGACAGAAATTCTTGACAGGATTAAGAGAAACCTTCATCCTTATTACCTCCGAGGCTTAGCGCTGCAGAAGATTCAGACTATAGGAGAACTTTTGCACCTTGGAAGGGAATTAGAAGAAACGCGTTGGAGAGTGGCCTCTCACAAGCCACCACCTATGCGGAAGAATTTGTTGGAACCTGATTTAGGATTTTCTCCTTTGAAGAACCGACCATCCGTGGCGAATGTTGCAGAGATTAAGCAGGAAAGTACCACACCAAACCAGGATACCCGTCCAAAGTCACAACCACCACATCAACAGAGAATTCAGAGTAGAGGGCCAAGAAGAGAAGTGAGGTGTTGGAACTGTGATCGCACAGGGCACATATCCAGAAACTGCCAACAACCGAGCAAAACTCAAACTCCAGCAAACCTTTCGGAAAACAAGGAAGGGGGTCGAGTTTAGGTGGACGGAGCTCGTTTCATCCCCCCAAATCGTCCAGAGATAGCGCGGAATGGCAGGCATGGCTAGATGTGGTTCGCGAGGCCTATCAGGAACCATCAAAGCCATTATTGAAAGCATCGAAAAGCCGATTTAAGACCATACCTAGCTGTTAGTATTTTGGGTACACGCTTTGTGGGTCTGCTAGATTCAGGTGCAACACGTTCACTAATGGGAAACAATGTGTGGAAGCGTCTTGAAGCCTTAGGATTAGCTCTAACCAAGGAAAAGGTGCCAGAAGTGAAATTGGCTGATGGGTCACCCATTAGAGTTTTGGGAAGCGTGGAGCTACCAGTCGAACTCGAGGGGAAGATCAAAGTAATTGACTTCTTGGTGATACCTGATTTGAGCACAGCTCTAATACTAGGGGTTGATTTTTGGCAAAAGATGTGTGTTGTACCAAATTTAAACAAAGGAACGTGGGACTTCGAAGAGACTATTTGTATTGCAACTACGGCGCAAGCTCTTGTTAGCCATTCTGCTTTACAAACCGACCAGCAAAAGAAACTTGATGAGCTGATAGAGTACTGGAGGGAGAATAGTAGAACAGGGTTAGGCTGTACTAATGCAGTCGAGCACCATATTGATACCAACGATGCACGTCCTATTAAACAGCGGTATTATCCCGTTTCACCGCACGTTCAAAGTATCTTGGATGCGGAGTTAGAAGATATGCTGGCCAAAAATATCGTCGTACCATCTAAAAGCCCATGGTCGAGCCCTGTGGTTTTGGTTAAGAAAAAAGATGGAACTCACCGATTTTGCGTTGATTTTCGTCAACTGAACAACGTCACGAAGAGAGATGCTTATCCCATCCCGTTCGTCAGTCACATTTTGGACCGCTTGAGGGATTGCAAGTTTCTTTCCTCATTAGATGTTAAGTCGGCCTACTGGCAAGTGCCACTCAGTCAGTCAAGTCAAGAAAAGACTGCCTTTACAGTTCCAGGACGCGGGTTATACCATTTCTTAAGAATGCCATTCGGGTTGCATAACGCGCCTGCGACATGGCAGAGGCTTATTGATAATGTGTTGGGGCCAGATCTAGAGCCTCATGTGTTTGTATATCTTGACGATATCGTAGTGACAAGTAGTGACTTTGAGCATCATCTTGAAATCCTAAAAGAAGTATTCACACGATTATCTGCAGCGGGTCTCACTATCAACTGGGACAAGAGTCAATTCTGCCGCTCCGAGTTGAGGTACTTAGGATACATAGTCAATCAGGATGGACTACATGTTGATCCAGAAAAAGTAGCCGCGATATTAAATTACCCGACGCCCAAGAATGTGAAGGAAGTGAGAAGATTGGTTGGTTTGGCTTCGTGGTACCGCCGCTTTGTTCCCAACTTTTCGTCGGAGATTGCACCTCTAACACATCTCGTTAAGAAAGCCACAAAATGGAACTGGGGAGATGAGCAGCAGAGAGCTTTTGAAAGAATAAAAGAAAAATTAGTTTCTGCTCCGATACTAAGCTGTCCAGACTTCTCTAAGCCGTTCATACTGCAAACGGACGCTTCGAACACAGGCCTCGGGGCCATTCTATCTCAAATGACGGAAGAAGGCGAGAAAGCAATAGCCTACGCCAGTCGTGGACTTACTGCGGCAGAGAAAAAGTACTCAACAACGGAACATGAATGCCTAGCCGTACTTTGGTCTATTGAGAAGTTCAGACCGTACTTAGAGGGTATGGAATTCAAGGTGGTTACAGACCATATGGCATTGAAATGGCTGCAAAATCTGAGGGATCCACAAGGACGTCTTGCGCGTTGGGCAGTGAAACTCCAGCAGTACAGCTTTACCGTTGAACATCGTCCGGGAAAGCAACACGCCGCAGCGGATGCGCTTTCGAGAGCAGTGGAAGGGGATCCAGAAATATGTGCCATCAGCTTGAGTCCTAAAGATTTAGATCCCTGGTATTTAAGAATGGTGTCCTCAGTTGAGAAAAATGCCATAAAGTACCCATCATGGAAGGTAGAGAATGCAATGCTGTTTAAAAGAGTTGTAGACCATCGGAAAATATTAGGGGAAGACAACCCGTGGAAGATAGTAGTGCCGAAGTCACAGCGCTTAGCTTTATTAATGGAGTTTCATGATAACCCGATTTCTGGTCACCTAGGGTCTTTTAAAACCCTGCAGCGTGTCAAAGAAAGGTATTATTGGCCGGGAATGGCTTCCGATGTTGCGAGGTATGTGGCAAGATGCAATGCGTGCCTCGAACAAAAGCCCTCTCAGCAGGGACCAACAGGACTGATGGGAAGTCAAAAGAATGTAACTAGGCCGTGGGAAATAATAACGGCAGACTTAATGGGACCATTGCCGCTCTCTACCAAGCAGAACCGTTTTCTTTTAGTTATCTGCGACTATTTTTCAAAGTTTTCCCTCATGCATCCTCTTAGAAAAGCAACGGCGAAGAAGGTTAGCCAACTAGTCGAAGAACTGGCTTTTCTCAAATTTGGCGTGCCTCGTGTTATCATCGTCGACAATGGAGTTCAGTTTAAGGGTCAGGTATTCGTCAAGAAGATGGAAGATTGGGATGTGAAAATTTGGTATACGGCTTTATACCACCCGCAGGCCAATCCAACGGAACGAGTGAACCGGGTCATAAAAACCATGATCTCGTCGTATGTCAAGGACAACCAACGGCATTGGGATGCAGAATTGTCAAAATTAGAGTTCGCCATTAATACCGCTGTACACGAAGCGACTGGGTACACGCCAGCTTACCTCAATTTCGGTAGAGAACTTCCGAGATCTGGAAAACACGAAGATGAGGCGGACTTCACACCAGGAGAACTGGGAGTTTCACGGACGGGACGAAGCGAAAAGTTGTCACGTATGCCTGTACTATATCAAGAAGTTCAGGATCGACTAAATAGAGCCTATGAGAAAGGTCAGAGGGCCTACAACTTGCGGAGAAGACCAGTACAGTATGCTGTGGGTCAATTGGTGTGGTGTAAGACGCATCCTAGTTCGAATGCGGCAACGTTCGTGGCAAGTAAATTGTCTCCCAAGTATGTGAAGCTGCGGGTTAAGAGAAGAATTTCGCCAATAATCTACGAGTTAGAAGAGCTAGATTCTGGAAGATCTGCGGGGAAATGGCATGTACAGGACATTAAGACGGATCCATCGGTTGAAGGTATACCGATTGACGATACAGAGGAGTGTTAGGTTGACCACATGCATCCTTATTTTCTTATTATTATTATTTTCTTATTTTCAATTCCTTATTTTACCGATAAGTTTTACCCTGGGTTAATTTATTCCATTCAATTTGCATTTCAATTAAAATTTAACTCGTTTTTCTCTTTTTCTTTTTTTTTCAAGAAAGGGGGGAGATGTTACGGTGTAACATAAGTTTATTTTTCAAAAATAGTTAGATGAGATAATGATGGTGATAGAATGGTGGAAGGAAAAGGAATTGATTGGTAAAGGCAAATGAGGGACCGGAGAGTAGATACAGATAGACATACCTAGACTAAAAGGCTTGATTAAAAGGCCACAATTTTAATATTTCAGGTATGGTCTTAGAAAATTAATTCTATATGTATATATTTATTCTTCTTATGTAATATAATTAAGGGAAAGAAACAAAAAAATAAAATAAATAAAAAGAAGTAAGAAGATTCTTTATTTGAATTATAGTTCATTCAGGCTTTACCGTCCAGCCGCTAGGAGCGCTAGACGACAGAGGAGAGGCAGGTTATGTGTGAGCCGGTTTCGAAGGGGACACTCGCTTCGGCGGATTTTAAAGTTTCCAATAAATGAAAGGAATGTGTCCACGGAGTTGAAGTCGTAGGAAAAGAGGAAAGAAGACGATTTCCCGAGAGGGGATGTCCGGACACAGCCTAAAGAAATTTTGGGCCACACAAACAAACAAGTAGGTTGTGTGTTGGTGCGTGGAGGTTAGTGTGAAGGAGAAGAGAAAAAAAACCAAAAAAAAAAAAAAGGACAATATTGTGAAGGTGGAAGGACATATATTTCAGAAAAATGCTAGTGTTTAAGGGAGTGGTTTTAATTTGAATGTTTTTGTTTTTTTTGTATATGTTTACCATTTGGTTTAGTTTTATTTTAAAGTCAAGGTTATGTACACATTTCTTTTTTTTATTAACTTAGTTACACGTATAATTTTTTATAGTTCAGGAGGTTTAAATTTAATTTTACAGTCTATACACTAGAAGTTGTTTTGTTTTTTTTGTTTTCTTTTGTTAACATGATTTGTATTAATAAATTTTACTTTCATTTCATCTTTGTGTCTATATGTTCTGTTTTTCATGCATGCTGGTCCCTATTCCAATGTATTGCTTATTCCTTAAATTATACCTTGTAACATTTGTCCTTACCAGTCACATAAATCAGATTGCTGTTATAAGTTGCTGGTGGCCTAGTGGTACCGTCACGGACTGAAGAGGTAAAGTATATAGGTTGAACAAAATTTTCTAGGAGAAATTCCTTAATTAAATCAGACTCAGTATTAGCCTTCAGAAGTAGTTTCAATTCTCTATCTAGTGAAGTGCGACTGCCAACAAAATTGGTTCCACAGTCAGAATACAAACGTTCAGGGATGCCACGTCTAGCAATGAAACGTTTAAGAACATCTAAAAAGGCTTCAGTTGATAAATCATGAGCGACCTCGATGTGCACTGCCTTGAGACTGCCATGCACACAAAAATGCACAGGTAAACCTTAATTGTCGGGGTATTTCTAAGCGAGTAAGGCTTGATCAAAAATGGACCACAATAATCCATTCCGGAGTGCGAAAAGGGTGGCGATGGATTCACTCTCGCAGCAGGCAAATCGCCCATCAAGGGAAAAACAGGTCGTGGAGAAACACGAAAACACCTAACACATTGGTGGGTTATTTTTCTAATGACTTGTCTAGCTGAAAGTATCCAATAATTCCACGAAAGTTGAAACTGCACTTCAGATGGAACTGCATGTCCGAGCCAATTGTGGTAATGAACAATCAAAAGATGCACCAAATGGTGGTGTTTCGGCAGCAATGCGGGGCACAGAGGTTTTGCATAGGTGGAGTTGATCAGTCGCCCTCTAATGAGGAGAATTCCTGCTTCATCTAAAAAGGGGCTCAACCTTTGAATTGCAATTCGGGGCTGCCTGTTATTTACAATGGCATGAATATCGGAACTAAACAAGGTTGCTTGAACGTGTTTAATTAAATAGTTGATGGCGAGCTTATGCCAATGTACCAATGGAAAATTAAAAAACTCCTTGTGAAAACGCCATTTCAGTATATATGTCATAATTCGTACTGCCTTGGACCATGAAGAAACAGTTTTGAAAAGATTTTTAGTTGAAGCAATGGTTAAACTGACAGGAAAAGACTTATATTCAAGATGAGTCTCTGCATAACTACCTACGCGGGGCATGGAAGGCCATTCCTCAGCAGGAAACTTTAAAAACGGAGGACCAGAGAACCAGAGAGGTGATAAGAGTTCTGAAGGACAAGGAACTCCTCTACTAGCCATATCGGCAGGGTTTAAAACGCCAGGCACATGTCGCCAGGACTTGACTTCTGTCCAACCAATAATTTCTGAGACTCGGTTGGCTACAAACATTTTGAGCAAATAAGGCTCTATACGGATCCAATCCAATACAATGGAAGAATCGGTCCAAAGAGAAACATTATCAATGGTGTATTCTGATTTTAAAAGGTTGACATAATGATGACAAAGTCTGGCTAAAAGGGGTGCAGCTAATAATTCCATTCTGGGAATTGAAAGAGGTTTTAAGGGTGCTACCTTGGTTTTGGACGCAATTATGCTAACTCTCACTGATTCAGCATCGTTGGTGCGCAAATAAAGCACGGCTGCATAGGCTGCCTGACTGGCATCACAAAATCCGTGAATTTGAACATTTAATGATATTCCCAATAAACGGGGCACTGAAATTTGGTTTAAATTGGTTAGAGTTTCCTGGAATTTGATCCATTCAGAATTGAGGTTGAATGGCAGAGGTGTGTCCCAATCTAGATTCAAACGCCAAAGTCCTTGTAAAAAACATTGTGCCTTGAGTACAATAGGTGAAACAAAACCACATGGGTCATACAACTTTGCCACTTGAGCTAGAACTCAACGCTTAGTATGCGTCTGTTCAGCTGATAGTATTAATTCCTCGGTAGGATATTTTAAAGAATCTGAACATTGATCCCAGACCAGACGTAGTACTCGCACCAAGTCATCATCCACGCAATGGGATGGTGGAAGATCTTTGATTAGGTCGCGACAATTGCTCGACCACTTCTTGAGGACAAAACCTCCAGATATTAATAATGCAATGAGCTCATCCCTCAAAAGCAGGGTGTCGTTAAGAGTGTTTCCACCAGCACTGATGTCGTCAACAAATATTTTGTTCAAAAGAACTTTTGCTGCATTGGGAAAATTCAAACGCTCGTCTGACGCTAACTTCTTTAAGGTCGCAATGGCCAAAAAGGCGGCTGGACCTACGCCATAGGTAACAGTAGCTAAGGCGTAAACCTTTACAGGCTCCGATGGCTCTTCACGCCATAGGATGCATTGATATGGCATGTCATCTTCATGAATCATGATTTGACGGTACATTTGTTCAATGTCACAAACAAAAACAAATTGACACAAACGAAACAAAGTTAAAACATCATATAACAAGTTTAATGCATTCGGGGCTTTAAGCAACACCGAATTTAATGAATGAGAGGTGGATGTAGCAGCACTCGCATCAAACACCACTCTTATTTTAGATGTATCACCATGAGTTTTGTATATCCCATGGTGAGGAATAAAATATTGAGGAAATGATGAGTCAGTGATGAGCTTCATGTGATCCTTGGGCAGATAATCGGCCATAAAATCTTTATAGAGAACTTTAAAGGATGGGTTGGTAACGAATTTGCGTTCCAACGCCCTTAAACCTGTCCAAGCAGTTTTGTGGCAATCACCCAACAACTTCTGGCCATTCTTAATGAATGGTAGTCGGGTTTGATATCGCCCTGAATTTAAACGAGTAGTATTTTGCATGAAAAACTCTTCACACCTCTTTTCATCCATTGAGAGCTGTTTTACCTTGGGAGGTTCCTCTACAGACCAAAATTTGTTAACAGTGTCAATCAAATCATTATCAAAGGAAGTATCCAGAGAACCAACAAGAGAAATGTGGTGACTGGCACCAGGCACGTCATGAAAACTTTCATTGGTAGCAGCACAAAAATGAGGGGTTGTGGGAGCATTTCCCATCAATACCGAGCCGAAGGCTGTAAGCACAACCACCGGCATATCCTTACCCAGGGTAGTGACAGATCCGAGGAGAGAAGCGGCCACAATATCTGCTCCGACTAAGACATCCACCTTGGACTGAACTTGAAATGTTGGGTCAGCAAGAACAAAACTCTTAGCTGCTTCAATAACATCAAGTGAAACACACTCATGAGGGGTGTCCAGAGTAATATTGGGCAAAATTAGAAAAGTGTGGTTCGCAAAAACAACTTCTCCACTTAGGGTGCAGGTTGAAAGTATGCATTGACCCTTAACTTGGGTGGGCGTTCGCCCTATCCCAGATACTATGGTACGATTGGCTGTCCGAGCACATTTCAGGTTTTGGACCACATTTTTGGAGACATGCGGCTGAGCCAAGCACTGCCCTCACAATAATATACTGAGATGTTGAGACTTGGAGTTTCACAAGTGCAGTAGCCATGAGTACTGTGGGCCTATTCAAGTCTCGAGAGGCGGCACAACTAACATAGGAACCTGTTGACACTTCTTGTGGAGAAGAGAAATTTTTTGTAGAGTCTGGTTTATTTGGTGGAATCGATTCAGTTGGAAAATGCAACAAGGTGTTATGCGCCTTGGAACAAATGCTACAAACTGTGGGAGGGTGGCAGTTACCCTTGTGGGACGTCAAGCATCTCACACACAACGCCTTTTGTTTAATAACATAATATCTAACTCTCGGTTGGAGACTTAAAAAGCTTTGATATTTGGAAATTGAATGATCATTAGAATTACAAAAAGTACATTTTGACTTCTCAAGCGAAGTCGACAAGGTTGAAATTGATTTATTTACATTGCGCTTAGAATGAACCCTTTCTCTTAAATGCGCCCTCCTTCGAGGTGACAGAGTCAGCACTCAAACAAGAATCTGAGCTTAAGGTAGCATTTTCAGCTGCCTTGACATATGAGTTTAAAAATTCTAGCAATCTTTCGATGGAAGGAATGTCCACCTTAGAGACCCCCTTTTCAAATTCATCCCTTATTACAGTGAGAAGTTTAGATAAAATAAATTGGACATAAATAACACCTTCAACATGACTTTCGGTCGAGCTGACTATATTTTTCAACGACTGGAAGTGAACAGAATGTTGGTCAAGAAAAGTTCTCATTGACAATGGATTATTTTCCATTTTGCCTAAATTAAGAATAGAATTAGCATGAAAGCTAACCACTCTACGAGTGTTTGAAAATCTATCTTTCAAAACCTTAAGTGCGGCCTTGTAGTTATCAGCGTTATAAGGAAAATGTTTCACCACATCTAAGGCTGTCCCTTTCAAGTGCCCTAGCAAATATTCGAATTTTTCACAGTCAGACAAATGAAGGGAATTATCCATCAAGGTTTCAAATCGGGAATAAAATTGGTCAAATTCTGAATAAGAGCCACTAAATTTGTTGAGCTTCATTTTGGGTAAAATCAAACTCGATTTGTTCATTGAACCTGAATCACTTATCAGAGTGGAGGAAGCTAATGGATAACCAACAGTTAAATATTCAGCCACTGTGCATTGTAGCTCAACTGCTAAACTTCTGATGGCCTCAATGGAGGTTACGAGAATTTCCTCTGTAAGCTCTTCGCTCAACTGGTCTGCATTACGATAGGGTGCCGTTTGCAAAATAAACTCATTCATTTCGGCAGTCAGAGACGATTTGAGGTATTCTGCTCTGCCCTTGAGTCTTACAGGTGAGCACTTCACTAACTGATCCACTTGGACCTTCAAAGAATTCAGAACAGATTTTGTCAAATTACAAATTCTATTAAAATGTGCCAAAGTTAGTTTAGGAGCCATTTCAATAATTAAACAAAAAATCACAATCAGGGAAAGTCCCTTGAAATACAATTTAAGTAATAAAGGATCGTATAATACCCAATTAAAAGGGAAAAAATTTAAACAAAAAATGCCTGAGCTGACGTAGAGAAGCAATCGCCCGGCCAAACTAGTTTCAAGAGACAAATCAAAATAGTCACAATCAATTAAAAAGGTCAAAAACCGGGTAAATTGTTCCGTCAAAATCAGGAATACGCAATTAAGGATAACACAATGTAACCTTCCTCGACGATTACAATAATTCAAATAAGGGCAAAAGGCTTGGGTTTGGCGGACAAAATGGCGGAGTTCCGGTAAGCCTCGTGTAGAAACCGTTAATTGACTAATCTGTAACGAACTACGCATTAACCATGAACACCCATAAAACACGAAAAAACAAGGAATTTCAATTACTTGAATGATCAAAAGGCAAAAATTTAACCTCTGGTAGATTTCGATGTACGATAATTTAAGTAAAAATAAAAAAAGGGGAAAAAATACTCTTAATCTGATCAATATCACTAACGAAAAAAATGGATAAAAACATTATTTCGCTCTGGTGAGCTCGGAAAAGCAGTTAATACAATAATATGAACTGTAAAATAAAAAAAATGAAATAAATCTTTAATGAGACTTACCAAGCTTGCGCTGTACGCTGAATCTGAATTTCGGGCAAGGGTGAAAGGAGGATAATCGGGTAAAAGGTATTGAAAGGAGATGCTAGGATAAAGGAAATTTTCACCTATTGCTCGTCCTTCTTGCGGCCAGCGGCAAACAATGATGATTGAAGAGAAAACTTCAAAACAATTATGAATTTCATACTCAGGAGGCAGAAAATCGAAATAAATTGACACCCAAGAGGTACCAAAAAAACCATCGGCGGCGGACTCTAAAAGAGAAACACACACAACGAGGAGGCTGCTTACCATTCCACATTCAGAGAGCAAGTGAGCAAAAAAAAAAATGGCTAAGCCCGGAACTCTAATCCCCTACAAATGCCATCATGATGCCACTGATAACCAATTGTTGGCCCAGCGATTGCTCTCTCTGTGACAGTTAAGGTGGCAGATTCAATTTGAAAAATAAAAAAGGATTATGTATTATGAAATAAAATAAAAATACCGAACAGAGACTACGGAAAAGGTGATAATCTGAAGTCGCCAAGTCAGGAGAATACAGGTGGGTTAGGAACAATTTCCTATCCGAAGTCCTTTAATTTTTGCAATATTTGTTTTGCAGCATGGGGCCTCGCATTGTTATGATGGAATAAATTTCCGCGTCTATTGATAAATGATGGACGTTTCTCCTTAATTGCTCGCTTTAAACGGTCCAGCTCATCACAGTAAAAAGCTTTAGTGATAGTTTGGTTAAGATAAAGGAATTCATGACGATGGATTCCTTCCATATCCCACCATACAGACATCATAACTTTTTTCGGATGAAGTCCTTCTCTCGCTTCTGTCCTCGGTATTTCTCCAGGTCCTAACCATTGACGCGCCCCTGGAAAGCCAACTTTTCATCTCCAGTTACTATCCTGTTCAGAAAATGTTCTTGATTTAAACGGGCGAGGACAGAAAAGCAAGTGTCCACCAGCTGTTGCAAATTACCGGGGCTTAATACGTGAAGGACCCAGTTTCAAATTTGATTTCAAGATGGCAAACGGTTGTACAACAAGATGGTAAATGCATTTTAGATTGAACGTGTTTCATTGATTTTATCCTATACCTTATAGCAATCTATTAAAAACCGACATTACTCATGGGATGACCTGCTGTATTGATATCTATTTTATTCCTCATTAATGTATTTTAAATAAATATTCGACATACAACATCAAATAAATAAATGTCATGTTTTAGGACGATCCAGAAACAGCGAAGGAAATAGCCAGAATGGAAAAAGTCGAAAACTTCATGTCTAACCTCAAAGCACTCTGTATGACGGACAAGTTCACGCTAAAATTATTTCGAAGTTTGCAGAAGATGATCCGAGAAGAGATTCTACCTGAAATGAAGGGCAACGATGATGAAATCAGTTTGAGAAGTTACGATGAAACGGAAGAAAGCCTCTCGACTCCCAGGGAGCGGACTACGGTCGCGGATGAAGCGCGGAAGGTAGTCGACGATGCCGTCAGCGAGTTCTTGAAGGGAGAGCAAGAGGACCAAGAACTAGAAATGCGAAATAATGACTCTTCAAGAAGAGGTGAAGAATCACAAGGACGCGGTCAATTTGAATCAGAAGATAATCTACGCACAAATGATAATATGCATTATTCTTTTAGAGGAGAACAGGAAAATTGCGAGGTATTTCCTAATCTTGGACAGCAGGAATATCCTGAGGGAGTGGATGAAGATCATTACAATATTAATATGTTGTATTCAAACCCAGAAGAAGTCAGTCATAGAAAAAAAACTGACTTTAGATCAGTTCCTGTTGAAGAAAATGTCCTTTCTGACAACGAAGATGACGCAATATTATATCCTGGAATAGAGGAATTGGATGATTTAAGAAATTCGAGAGATTTACGAACTAGAGAAGAGGAAACGTGTAACGAAAATTACGCAGAAGGAAATGAAAACGTTTTTCATCCAGGAAGGAATGAAATACAAAATTTTATGGATGAACAAGGTGTACAAGAGGAAAATGTTGGCAATGAATATTTAGAGCAACATACTCCGGAAGACATGATAATTCGTAACACATCAGTTGATGGACAATTTTTAGGAACTCGCACGAATGAAGGTGCGCCGCATTCTTCAGGTATGATGAAAACTGGAGTATCGCCTCATATTGCCCAATTTGATGCATCACAAGGAATTCCAAAAATTTTCGCTATTGAAAAATATATTGATTCCGATGGCGATAACGAAGGTTTGAGTGATTTTGAAGATAGTAGTGAATCGAGTGATAGCATCTCATCATCTTCTGAAGGATCTTATTATCTTAACAATAATTTACCATCTACATAGCTTTTATTTAATTTTTAGATTATTAATAAGCTCCTTTTGTTTTGGTTTTATTGTATACATGTGTACATAATACATGTGTACAACAGTTCTTGCAAGTGGACAGAAGTGCCTGTGTCAAGTGAATATTTTTTGGATTTCAAGTTTAAAGGCCTGTTTACTCGGAAGGAAGCTTGGAACCAAACGTTGTTTCACTTTTTGACCGCCAGGGGCGGTTACAGTTGTTTTTACAACTTGGGATGGAATTGTAGTAATTAACTTATTGCCCGGTTTATAAGAATGATACTCACCATCCGTTAATAATCATCCTAAGATTGATCGAAATACGTTATTGAATTGATATTATCCTATTGCAGTCCCATAATATAGAATTTTTATAGTCCCATAATATACATTTTTACATTTTGGTGGACGTTTCGGACCAGTGTGTCCATATTCACCACCAACCCTTTCTTTCTTGCGAATATTAAATTATTAGGCATTCTAATAAAGAATCTGTCAATTATTGACATGAATGTCATGGAAGTGACATGATACACCAACTTATTGATAATTGACAGATTCTTTATTAGAATGCCTAATAATTTAATATTCGGAAGAAAGAAAGGGTTGGTGATGAATATGGACACTCTGGGTCCGAAACGTCTACTGAAATGTAAAAATGTAGACGTATGAGACTGCAATAGGAAGTCATAAATTCAATAACGTAAAATGATGCAGTCCATCAAGATAACATTGATCAAAATATTTAAACGTGTAAAAAAAAATAATTATTTGGTCCATTTTAATCATCCCTGGTGATCAAAAAGAGAATCAACGATTGCTTCCAAAATTCGTTCCAAAAATCTAACCGTTTAAACAGGCCTTGATACCTCTTTTTATATTAAAACATAATTTTAATATTGTAATTATGAATTATTATAATGTTTAGGTATGATTTTTATTTATTAAAAGTTCAATTTTTTTTTAACTTTTATTTTTTTAATTCACACCTGTCGCTCAGCCTGCGACAATAAGCAGATGACATATAATTAAGATATTAGGCATGTCAAGCATGAGGGAGATCGATGCCCATGGGCACCTACTCCTAACTTGAACCTTTAAGACAGGTTATTCTAGGAGATCCCTAAGCCAGCTCCTCTTCAGCCTTCTTCGAGTGTTGTCTGGCACGTGTATTGTGTAGTGATGGGAAGAAAAACGTCAAACTGTTTGAAAAAACTGTTTTTTATAAAAAACGGAAAAAAACTGTTTTCCTGAACCAGCCCAAACAGTTGGAATTTAGAACTTCCTTCTCTTCCCGTTCTCATTTACAACTACCCAAACGTTTGGAACTCGTTACAGAACGACTGAAATTGAAAAGAACAGTTGTTTTCTTCACGACTAGCGCTCCGTTGTTTGATCTTCCGTTAGGTTTTCTGTGTATTCTATTTTCGAATTTCTATTTATTTCATTTAAAATTTAAAGTGACACTTTTACTTTCATTTTTGTAAATGTCAGTTTATTCAAGTGCTAATTAAAACATATCTCCAAACTGCTGTGTATGAATGAGAATACATTACAATAAAAAGAAGTTATTATAAATAGTTCATTGCAATGAAAAAAAAGTAAAAAATTCTAAATATTATAGAAGTTTATTTTTCGTAATATTTCAAGAATTCATAATATGTTAACACTTTTTTCGATAAAGACCTGTCAAAATTATATTAATTGACATTTTCTGATTTTATTCTCAAATTATTATTATTTTTTTAAACTTTGAATTAATACTATTATTACGTTTCCAATAAAACAACACAACACAAAACAAACACCTGATAGAAACATTAGTCAGGAGGATTTCTTTTTTTCCCCCAACCTGTTTTTTTCAAACCGTTTTTTCCATCAGTTGTTTTTTTCAACGAGCAGTTTGTTGGCGTTATGTAAAAACAACCGAAACGCCCATCTCTAGTGTTGTGGTCATGTCTTTTATAAGTCTATTGGGATGTCCATAAAGTTTGTCATGAAAAAGTTCATTTATAAAATATAAATGAAAATATTTTACATAAAGTGGTTTGTCATGTTCATTTAAAAATAAAATTTTTATTGTATGCATATTTAATCATAAATTTTAAACGAATGGTGGGAGATTAAAAGTAAAGGCATAAAATTTGTCTTCGTTTGGATTCCTGCCCTCTGTGGCATCAGAGGTAACGAAAGGCAACTGAGCAGGCAAAACATGAAGACGGAAAGTTAAACAAGAAGAAAGGGTCTTTTATTAAAATATAATGCAATCAGCAGAATAGGAGAAGAAGAATGGATAGGAAGGCGGATAAAGAGGGGGGGTCATAGGGGCCCTGACCCCCCAAATATTTTTTATTTTCATTTTTCGGATGTTACTATGCCCTAAACATAACACTTTTAGTTGTTTAGATCGCACGCCTTCTTAATACAAGGTATACATCTTGTATAAAGCTTTATACAAGGTATAATCCCATTAAAAAACGGTGCTGTCAGCCAAGTGGTTATGAGAGGAGAGTCATGACCCTCCCCCACCCCCAAGAGATTTTGTGTTGAATACGATCCTGCCGGGATAACATAAAATCGCCAACCAACAAAAGTAAAAATGCATTTTAGAAAGTTGAAAAGAAGCAGTAGAACATCAAGAAGAGATGAAGTTATGCTGTGCTGGCTGAGAATTGGACATAGTCAGTTCACACATAGCTACCTAATTAGGAGGCTAGAAGCCCCAGCTTGTTATAAATGTGGTAATGTCCCACTGTCAGTTCAACTCTTGCTGCTAGAGTGCAGCAATACGTGAAATATAGAATACGAGAAATATAGAAAAAAAGTTGGTCTTTCTGATTTACTAAAGGAAATTTTGAAAGACAGAGAAGAGCGATCACCTCTCTAATCAAATTCCTCAATACACTCATTATTAAAATTTGCGTTTTCACCATTAAATAAATAATAGTTATTTATTATACAAGTGACGAAAGCAGATCATTTTACAACTCGAGTGAAACGTTTACTCACACGAGCGAAGCGAGAGTGGTAATTTCACGAGAGTTGTAAATTCTACTTTTTTCACGAGTGTAATATTAATTTTTTTCTGTAATCGTGTAATACATGATCAGATCTAACCAGAATATGAACAAAATTAGGATGTTGTGAAGATTGTGGTATGTTGTTGGTAGGTTATAAGCATGGTTGTGAAAGGTTATAAGTTATAAACAAGTGCAGGTTATAAACAAGGAAGGTAATTATTATTATATTTAAATTTTAAAATATATTGATTATTTCCACCAATAATTCATTCACATTTCAATTTATTTTGTTAAAATAAATTCTTACAATGTTAAGAAAGATTTAAAAGCATTTAATTTCCAACTTCAAATTATTTTTTAATTTATACTTATTACTAATTAAGAAGGCAATTCACTTTCTTCACTTGTGAAGAAAATAATCACTTTCTTCACTCTATTGCAAAATGTTTCACTTTCTTCACTCATTTCAGTTTAGTAATATTACCATTATTCAACGATTACAGAAAAAATAAATATCAGTTCCAAATCACAAATCTAAAATGGCGACTGTTTTAAAGTTTGCTTCGAGCGTATTCTACAATAAATGGAATCCGAAACATTTTGCTAATAAAGCTCGGCTTCAACACCATTTATTTGTGATTCCATCAGTTAATCTTGAAACCATCCATCCATCTTTCACCTGGGATTTTACTTGTAATCTCATTGAAAATAAAGGACTAGATTTATAATATAGAAAAAAACGGCCTCAAATAGTCTCAAAATTACATATATATATTTTCATATATATATACAAGCCAAATTTTCGCCCCTTCGGGCATCATCAGGGCATCAGATTGAATATATATATATAAAATATTTCACATATAAATAAAAAGTTAAAATTCTTATAAAAACAACTATCCTGAACAATCTGTGTAAGAACACTTCATCAACTGAATGAAACATCAAAATCAGTTGATGAAGTGTTCTTACACAGATTGTTCAGGATAGTTGTTTTTATAAGAATTTTAACTTTTCATTTATATGTGAAATATTTTATATATATATATTCAATCTGATGCCCTGATGATGCCCGAAGGGGCGAAAATTTGGCTTGTATATATATATATATATATATATATATATATATATATATATATATATATATATGAAAATATATATATGTAATTTTGAGACTATTTGAGGCCGTTTTTTTCTATATTAGTGATTAGTCTCCTTCCTGCTATTGGAAAATCTTAATATAAATAGATTTATAATAGTAAATGAAAATGATATAATTCCAAGAATATCATATACGTAGAATATGATACGTTTTTTTATTATTGATCATTACAATATTCAAATATAATATTATAAAAATATGCGACATACCTATATCCTTGTCATAACCCATGAAAAGTCGCTGTGATTAATCACTACACTCCGTGAGATTCACAAAAAATGGTGGTGCCAATCATAAAGAAGTAATATCAGTAAGTACAAATTTTAAATGTACGGGAGCTATGCTGAACTTAAAGAGTTGTAACTGGCCGATCCATCTTTGTAGAAAGAAGAATTGAAGGTGTCGGGGCAAAAGAGTGTATGGTAAAACAACAATAAAGTGTATGGTAGAAATTCCACCTAAATATGACTCTAGAGTGCTCTATAGTCATATTTAGGTGGCATTTCCATCATAGACATATAGTACTAAATAATATACAAGAGACGGCAGCTAGACTTTATTTTTGTTAAAAATGTTGCATGGCACTCTTTTGTCCCGACCCCTTCAATTTTGAAATGGTAATAAATAAAAATATCTTTCTAAGACATAGGTTTTTTTTAATAAGAAATTAGCATTGTTCACACAACTACAACAATTAGTAGCCATTAACCTATCTGAGAATATAAAGCAAACTTTAATTAAGTAATCTGGTGACATTGAGTGAGGTTGGAACTTAATGTTTTGCTAAGTTAGCAGTCTCTTATGTGGTTTACTCCTAATTGCAGTACATATAAGAGATCGCATGATATGTAAACACATAGTTAAGAACCAATCCCTAAGTTTTTGTTTTGATGGGCATTTGATCTGAAATGTTAAGTTTACAGCATCTCAAATAGTTTTGTTATATCTTGCATATTGATCGAGGATTTTAAGGCGTAGTTAGATTATTAGCCACTCTAATTAAGTGCAAAAATTTTTCTAGCAGTTCTGGCATGAATGATGTACCTTTCTCTTTGTGGAAGTAGGCAAGGAGTCCAAACAGTTAAAATAGGTTTGATGGGTGTCGACTAGCAGTTGCAATTAGGATATCCGAATATAGAAAGGTAAATAGAATCCTAATGAATTCATCTATTATAGTCAGCACATAAAGTTTTTTGTTGAATGGGAGAACAGGTCCTATGAATTACAGCTAAATCCTTTCCCATTGAGAAGTAGCTTAGACTGATGTCTTTGTTGCTTCGTATAGAATTTTGATTTTAATTTGCAAGAAGCCTTAATGGTTTTGATTTCTTCAAGAGAAATGTTTTTTTATCTCACCCTACGTCACATCCTAGTAACATCAGTTTGATTAATCTCGTGCAAATCCCATAGTGCAACCATTTACGTAGAAGAAGAAAATTTTGATAGCATGTAATCAGGAATATTTTCTTTGACAGGTCTATAAATGATGCCATATTTATAGTCAGCAAGATCAATCCTCCATCTCCCTTTCATTTATTTCTTGATCATTTTTATTCGATGATTATCAAACATAAAAGCGACATTCTTCTGGTCCGTAGCGAACTGATACTGCCTCGAGATAAGGAATAGTCGCCATTTACTCAACGCATCAACGATAGCATATGCTTCTTTTCGCTTATTGATGTAATATTTTTGTTTAGATAAAGAGAGCGTCCGGGAAAAGAATTCGTCTGGTCGTCTTTGATGAGACAGAGCGGCCACGTTGACGAATTTTGAGGCATAAATCTGTAATGCGGAAGGACTCAATTCATCCATTTCCTGTTTAAGTGACTCAAAAGTGGCAAATACTTTCGGAATAAATGGAAATGAACGGGATTGAACCAATGGCCACTTTGATTGCTCAGAAAAGAAGCCTTGTAGGCGCTGTAGGGAGATAATTTCGGTTGGGGATGACATATGTACAAGAGATTTTATCGGTTCAGGATCTAGTATTACAGATTGTTTAGAGATGATGTACCCTAAAAAGTTAAGTTTTGGACTTCGCAATTCGCATATGTCTTCCTTAAGGGTAACATTGTATTTCTTAGCTGCTTCGAAGATGTTTTCAAAATGTTTGTCATGTTCTTCCTCATTCATTTCACAAATCGTAATATCTTCCACATTATCTATGTTTTCAATTAAAACGTTTTTTTGGATGATTTCATTTATCACTCTGTGTAAGGCAGCGACTCCGTTGGTAACTCCAAGTGGTATTCTGGTGAATTGGTTGAGTCGACTCCTTGTCGTGCGGGCCTAAGAAACTTACCCATGAGATTCCCTCATCTCTTGTTAAATAAACTGAAATACGTAGGGTACTAGAAAAGTTTTGCAATGTGAGAGATGGAATTACACGAGGAGGGAAATGGTTGGTGCTGTGTAGACCTGTGTCCCTTATGATCGGGAAAATCGGATCACTGTTTGGGGGAAATATCGCATGTACTTAGGGAGAAATGTTGTATGAGGATGGTTTGAGCTTGAATTGGGTGGCAGGATTGCCTAGTGGGCAACGCGTATTTCCTAACGTATGATTGGGAACCCGAAGCCTGAGGACATTAAATAATAATACTCGGCAACACTTCCCCACCCTCTCCCCTGGCCAGGGAAACCCCGTGTTGCCTAAAAGGTGAGGAATGGGATGGGAAAAAATGTTTTGAGGAAATGTTGCCTATACTTAACGAGGATTGTAGAATGGGAGCGGTTTGAGCTTGATGTTGCTTCAAGTTTAGTTCGCAAAGCTTCATCGGATGCTGAAGAAAATATTGACAATGTACAAGGAAATGAACTATTGTCGTATTTTCACTTTGAATAACAATTTGTTGGCCTTTTATATAAATATTTAAATTAACCAAATGTCGCCATATTCGCATTAGTTTACTCTTAAAATTTATTCTAAACGGCTTTATTCCAAAGAATATTATTCTAAAGAAAAATATGTTGAGCGAACACCAAGAGTGAGTCGATGGTTCTGTAAGCATGATAATGGTCGTTTCACAAAATATTTGGCTATCAATGGAATGAAACTGTCAGAGTGTGCTCTGACATCCTTAAGTATAACTTCGCGTACTAAAAAGTGAAAGACAGACAGAAACGTAGACATTTAACAAGCCCCGGGGTTTGAGACGAGTGTTTTCATATCGCAGAAGAAAAGTGGTAGAGAGGGGGAATTTTATTTTTTTACGATTGTATTGTATTTGCATTTTTATTGGACAATTATAGAAAATATAGTTGTATTGCAAAACTTTCCTAGTGTCCTATGCACATCTCTAACATAAGCTTGATTTAACAAGAAATTAGCATCATCCACAAAATTAAATCAAGATCTAAAAAATCATACAGAATCAATAAGTATTAAATAATATGAAAATTACTGACGTTATATGAGGTTTGTTCCAACAAGAATTGTAAACACGTCTTCAACTATCAGACTCCCCCTACTCTTTTAATTCTAAATTTGTTTGGTTGGTTTTATTAGAAACTATGCTCGTTACTGTTTCAATAACAAACAATTAAACTTAATAAATAATGGAGGAATCACCTGTGGCAAAGGACATGCGCAATCTGGAGGTTGATACAGTTTTTACAACGCTTGTTGGAACAAACCTATAGCCATTGTTATGGTTGAATTTAAATATTTCAAAAGTTGAAAATTCATACCACATTTACTATTTAGCTAAGAATTAATATAAGTTGTCGAAATGTTTTTATCAACATGAAGGCCTAGTTACCTCAGAATGAATAGCTATGAAACCATCGTTTGCACGTCGTGGTATCTTGATATGAGCAATACCGTCATCCCTAACTGTCACTTCTATTCCTGTGCATTCAGAACCCTGCTTATATCCACTGATGACGTCACAATATACACCTGGCTCCAAAGAGGTCTACGAAAATGTAAATTACTTCTAAATAAATGCATTTTTTTTTTCAATATCTTCTTGATCATAAAGTTGATAGAAAGTGATAAATAAATGCAAAGTCGGCAAGGAGAAGTATTTAATTATACATTTCACAAAAAGCATACCTGAATCTCTGCGTCTAGATCTTCCTCCTCGTTGTTAATAGCGATAAAGCCTTTGTTTCCTCTTGAGAAGGCTATCATCTGATTATCATTATCCCACCAGTGATTCACTTCCGTTCCTGTTACAAACCAATCATTTTTTTTCAAATTTATCAATTGTAAACGGACTTAGCCGGGCAAGCTAAGTTCGCGTGATAAAGTCCTGTTTGATAGGACATTGTCCAAAGTTTAACAATTTGGAATTAATTCTCCACCCTCATCTTATGTACGATGAAGGGAAAAATTATTTTATAAAAGGAATGATATATACGAATCGAATAGTTTAAAAAAATAGTTTTCTTCCAATCCGAATCACATATTCAAGCGTGAACGGGAACATGACAAGTAAACATAGAGGCGATTCCCAAGCGATGATCGATCTACAGTTATCCCAATTGTGTTGAAATCTATACAAGGAGCTTTAGTAGGATGGACATTACGATCCGACCAACGTAAGACTTCAGAACGCAAAATAGAGTAACACAATATTAGAATTTTCGGATATGTCTCTGGAATACCAGAAGACAGACTGACAAGTGTGACGTAGGACACTCAAGAAAAGAAACTAGTCCAAAGAAAGAAGTATGGAGGATTCTTCATTCTAAAGGAGGCAGCCTTATAATAGGTGTAAATGGTAGAGGTATATTGTGCTAAATAGGTCATTAAGTAACTTTTCCTAAATTAATTGATCCTTAGTAAATTGGTGAATTTTCCCTCTATGAGTTCAGAAAAAGTTTGCGCTTGGATTTCTTCTTTGAGTTAAACTACATCAGAATGTTCACTTACACAAAGTGGCACACGCAGGCTGTGCAGGAGTAAAAATTCATGGATATAAATAGAATTGATATAATAGAATTGAGGGGGATCCTAGAGGAAGCCAAGTTCTTAGGCCCTGTACACACGGGGATACTGAAAATAAACTAAAGCAGTTGGTAACTTGGGTTTCTCACCAGTTACAAAATTAATGGTGACTCGACTCCGCTCACAAGGCTACTCAACAGGAACCGAAATCTCCAGTTCGTTAAGTGTGGCTCGAGCAATGTGGGAAAGTCGATTAATATTTATTAATTATAAACTATCTTCTGTCATTAAAGGCGTACTGTGGCATGCGTGTACTCTGTTTTATGAGTTGACGGAATATTTTTCTTTTTTTCTTCTGTATAAGTTTACTTGATTTTTTTTCATATTTAGCCATATCTTATTTTTAGGCGTAACGAGAGACAGCTAATTTCTCCATACAAGCAAAAGCAAAGATACTTCATAGGTTTCCCTTAAATAATTTCCATTAAATGAACAGAAAGGCTTTAATTATGAACAATGGTCTGTCATTAAAGGCGTACTCCTAACGCGTGGGCTCAACGTGTTTTATTAATTGACGGAATATTTTTCTTTTTTCTCCTCTATGTGTTTGTGTCTCATATGTAGCCATTTCTTATTTTTAGGCGTAACGAGAGACAGTTAATTTCTCCTTATAAACAAAAGCAAAAAACAAACAATCAAAAAAGGCCCCTTCCCCATTTAAGCCCCCTCAGAACATTTTAATAATGATAAAGCTTACCTGAAATAAAATAAGACTCGATTTTCATTAAACATGACGAATTTGATCAAAATCATTAAAGCCATTAATGAGAAAATCGAGAAAAAAACGTAAACATTGGAAAAAAGGTTTTTAAAGAAAGTGCACTCTCCGTTTGACCAAATTTGATGAAATTTTTGCTGTCGCGGGTATATACATACACCATATACCCAATTTCAGGTTCTTACGGTTTATACATAGTTTTGGAGCTAGTCTGCTTGTTGTGGCCAACACACTTTAAATTATTTTTTTTAAATTTATCTCAATTAACTTTAATTGTTTTTAATTTGTATTAACTAGTCATACTAAGTTAAGTGACATTGAATTCGAGTGTGGTCAGCTTCGGAAGCACTACGAAGGCTTCGGGTCACTTCGGAAGACTTCGGGCCGCTTCGGCAGCCCTCGGCTGCTCTCGTTCAATCATATGTTTAAATTGAAAAAAAAAAACAAAAGAATTATTAAATTAAAATTACACACAGGCGGTGTGAGTGTTGTCCGTGAATGTTGTCCGAGGAGATTGTTTTGAACCATTTTCAACATCGAGGCCTCAAGGCACATTAATTCTCAAGAGGACAAGCATCTATGGCCCAGCAGCCTAAGCAGGTTTTGGATTGCTTATTCCCAAAGTTGTCAGCAGGTAACAACTTTTATTACTCACGATGAACAATCATTCGCATTGAGCGAACAGATAGTGACCTCGGACCAGTCTGGGTGAGGTGTAATTAGCCACAGTGGCTCATTGATATCGAAGGACTCTAATTAATAAATTGTTAAGCTAAAAGACTTTAATATTAACATTAAAATATTTTTAATATTATATATTAAAATATTCTCTAATATATTAAAATTAATGTTAATTTTAGTATAATGTTGTTTATATAAATTTCTTTTAATTACTATTTTCCTAATTTTGTTTGTATTAGCTCATGAGCTTTATTTTGTTTTATGTTTCCGTTTTGTTGCCATAGTTGTACATAGCAAGGTTCAAAATATAGCCATCCGGCATTGCTTTGAAGTTTATTTATGTTTATTTATTTTTTAATTTATTTTCTTTAACTTTAAATTTTCACCAGCCTATGGTGAGGTGGTTGGGCTAGGAAAGGCTCACCCTGAACCTCTACCCGCCATCACACTGCTCACACTCATACAGACCATTTCACGGGACTTGGTTAGGTATATGGACTCAGGGGACCCCGAAACATGTATTTCCGTTGAAGTCGACATTTTTCACGATCGCAATACTTTCCCTTACTATATATTTCATATAGATATAGGTAAGTGGAAACTCAAATCATCAGGCAATCCGACATGCGAATCACTCAGTGACTAGTTACAAACGAGTTCTCTGAATCACAAATCCGTCCCAACCAGTAGTGCCGTGCGCGGTGTCCCATTGTAAGTATAGGTAGTGACTCAAAGTAAACCAGTTGGAAATTCGCATCATTGATCAGTTTCTTTTTAGTATCCTCGTGTGTATAGGCGGGCGCAATCGACTATAGGGTGCGCTAGTAGTTTTGCAAAATGTCGGAAAGAACGGGGATAGACATAGTTGATGTGATAGAGATAATTGGTAATTTTAAAAGACCATTCAATTGAAGGGCAGGCTATCCTTGATGCAAACCACATAATTACACGTGGAATAATATCTAGAAGTAAAAAAACCAGTTATTTTACAAGCCTTGTGCCTTCAAACTAGCAATCTTAAAGGACTGCCCCATCAAATAAAAGTGGAAATCAAATTTATTAATAATAATAAGCAATTTTCTTGTCATTGTACGTTTAAAGCTGGTAGTTCTGGTAAATGCAAACATATCATTGTAACTTTACTCTAAGTTTTTCGGTTAGTAATAACATTAATTACCTATTCACACAATCATTGTTATGACAGCTTAGATTCTTTGTCATTTTATTTATTTATTTGTCAAAACTTTCAGGCTTCGCATTGAAAACTTGGAACAATTAAGCACAACGGATGTAAGACAAAAATGGGGAAAATTAAAAAAAGGAAACCAATTATGACACTATGGTCCCAATGTTATTTACATAAAACTAATATTTTGGAATAATAAAATGTCAAATACTAATATTCACCCGGATAAATATAGTCACTTTCTTTAAAATGAAGACTACATATCGTCATATATTCCGAAACAGGGTTATCTATTCTTAATTTTACAATCCACTCTTTAAGAAGCTTTTTATTTTTTCGAAATAAATGGAATGACACGTCTTTTGATTTTTTAATTGAACACTGAGGGACCGAGCAATACCTATTAGACATTTTTCATATGATTTTTTGCTCAATGGGGTTTTAATTATGGAAAAATAAATTAAAACCGCCAAAAAACCCTATGAACCCCAGGTAATGGCCCGGCTTTTATCCCCGTTTCTCTAGTTCCTATAAAGAAGCAGCACCGTCGCTTGCGCCCGCCTATAGGGCCTTAAGGTAATTTACCACCGGATTAAGTTAAAACCTATTTAAGTACATGTTTAATACCTTGCACAACGTTTGCGAAAGCCACCATGCTGTAGATCTGACGCCACCGGTGCTCGCAGACCCAACCTCCCGAGCAAGTAAGATCGTCATTCAGGAGAACAGGAGAAGGCGGAGGACCCTGTTCCCTGGTGTCGAAGGAATAGCTGGACATCACCCTGGCTCGTGTGTGCGGCCATGCCAGCATGAAGCCAACTGCCATCTAAATAAAATTCTGATTCATTTTAGTGGATTTAATTATAATAATTTTGTAATTTAATTAGTTATTAATTTTACTCTCCTCTTCTTGAGACTATCCAATTGTTTTAAATTGAGGATCAGGGCGACCATTAAGTCTCAACACTTTTTTTCTCATAAACTTTATTTCCGCGTAGGTTTCGGCCGTTAGGCTGTAGCTACAGCTACACAATTGTCTACTGCAGGGTAAATTGTAACCTATTGTAACCTGACACTATTGCACAATTTTTATTTGCCGCTAATAATTTGCGAATCGATAATTGAATTACACACTTTTTCGGCGCACTTAATCCAATTATCGATTTGCATTACCAGTATTCCCGGGAAAAATTCATTAGTGCAACACACATCTGCTTTCTCTCCAAAGTTTTCCATATTTTATCAGTCAGCGTCGAATGCACCACTGCGTACAGTTCCTGATAGTGTCACTCAACTATTCCGGTAATCAATAGTCCTTCATCCAGCTGCATTCACACCATTTCGTCAAAAAAAGAGCAGTAAGTCATACCATACATATTGCAATAAACTAACCAGCCATTACCTTGTCTACTGTTCACCGCTACATCTAACTAGGGACGTACGATACCGATCGATATGAGTAAAGTATCGATACTTTCATTTCGATACCGGGTATTTTGGTATCGATACCAAGGATTCAAGTATGAGTACTGGTATCGATACTGAAAGTCAGTATCGATACCAGGATAGGAATATTAAGAAAGGATATTAAGTGGCGAAAAGTATTTTCATCAAAGTCAGAAGATGTATGAACTGTCGGATTAGGATATAAGACATCAGTTTACGGTAAGAGTTGTAATCAGAACTAGTACCCAGTTTTGTACAAGTTCTGAAGAGTGACTCTTGGGCGTGGCCTCTTCCGAGATAAGTACACCCCCAAAAGGGTCCTTTTTAGAGGATCGGGCCTTACTCTGAAGGGCCCCTTACTGAACGGCGCAGGAGCCACTGTTCAGAACTAGTAACCAAAACTGCCACTAAGCGCCAAAATGAAATATGAAAAATGAAACCATACTTATACATATCAAACTTTTGAAACTCCTACATAAGGCCTCAACTTATTGAAAAGTAAGATTGAATGTTAGGAAATTAAAATTCAGTGGTGGAAAAAACTTATTTTCAAAAAAACTTTTATTGTTTATATACTGTATAAGAAAAAACTGAAATCAATTGTACCTACATTATGCAGGTGATGAGTATGGACACGACAGTCCGAAACGTCCACCAAATTTAAGAAATGTTAAAAAATATATATTGAAAATACATATATATTATTGAGACTGTAATGGGATACCATTGTTTCATTATTACGAATAAATCAAAGCAGTCTGACAAGATAATATGAAAAACTTTTTTTCTTTTTAATTCAGAACATTTGCGTATTTTTTTCATAACTTTTGTACTTTCACTTACCTATATATGAAATATATAGTAAGTGGAAGTATTGCGATCGTGAAAAATTTCGACTTCCGGTTTTCAACTGAAATACATGTTTTGGGGTCCCCTGAGTCGAAATGACCAAGTCCCGCGAAATGGTCTGTGTGTGTGTGTGTGTGTGTGAGTGTGTGTGTGTGTGTGTGTGTGTGTGTGTGTGTGTGTGTGTGTGTGTGTGTGTGTGTGTGTGTGTGTGTGTGTGTGTGTGTGTGTGTGTGTGTGTGTGTGTGTGTGTGTGTGTGTGTGTGTGTGTGTGTGTGTGTGTGTGTGTGTGTGTGTGTGTGTGTGTGTGTGTGTGTGTGTGTGTGTGTGTGTGTGTGTGTGTGTGTGTGTGTGTGTGTGTGTGTGTGTGTGTGTGTGTGTGTGTGTGTGTGTGTGTGTGTGTGTGTGTGTGTGTGTGTGTGTGTGTGTGTGTGTGTGTGTGTGTGTGTGTGTGTGTGTGTGTGTGTGTGTGTGTGTGTGTGTGTGTGTGTGTGTGAACAGGCTACCTCAAAAACTATAAACCGTGCGATCCTGAAATTGGGTATTTAGTGTAGGTATATGCCCGCGATGTGACAGCATAAATATCATCAAAATTACTTAAAGGGAGGGGGTACTTTACTTAATAACTTTTTAGGTTTTTTTCGATTTTCTCAAAAACGGCTCTAACGATTTTGATTAAATTGAGTATTTGATGTACTAATATGCCCGAGATATGACTGTTAAAATTTCATCAAAATTGATTAACCGGAGGGGGGACTTTACTTAATAAATTTTGTATCATTTTCACGTGTTTTTTTTATTTACTCCAAAACGGCTTTAAAGATTTTGATCAAACTGGGTATTTGATGTATGTATATGCCCGAGATATGACTGTTAAAATTTCATCAAAATTGATTAACCGGAGGGGGGACTTTACTTAATAAATTTTGTATCATTTTCATGTGTTTTTTTTTATTTACTCCAAAACGGCTTTAAAGATTTTGATCAAATTGGGTATTTGATGTATTTATATGCCCGAGATATGATTGTTAAAATTTCATCAAAATTGATTAACCGGAGGGGGGACTTTACTTAATAAATTTTGTATCATTTTCACGTGTTTTTTTTATTTACTTAAAAACGGCTTTAACGATTAACAAAAATAAGATATGAATGTAGGAAAATGTGTGAATTTGGGAAATGATATTTAGCAAAACACGTCAATTTCTAATCTAAGTAAGTTGGTAAGTGAAAGTTGTGTGTTGCGCGCACGCACCAGATTTTTGTAATGCGTATCGGAACCAATATATCGTTAAGTTCAGTTAGATTTCGAGGCGACGAATATAAATTACTTGAATATATTCTAATGTAAAATACTTGAATCAGTACCGATATCGGTTCTGAGTCGACTGTTTTTCTATAAGATTCTCAGAAATGACTGATAGTCATGAAGTTAACAGTGTAAAATTTTATACTCATATATTTGTTTCGTTTTACCGCTGATGAAGACCCCCATTTTGGATCAAAACGGTTAAATAAAGAAAATGTTTTATGGCTAAAATTCCTGACTATCAATCATCCCCGAGTATTTATTAAAATATAAATGTAGTATGTAAATACAATTTCATTTGACATTAAATACCATAAAACCAATCTTATATGTAACTTTAAAATTTAATTAAACTTTTTTTTTAATTTATTTAATTTATTTTATTTATTTAATTTAATTTAATTAAATTTTTTTTAATTTAAAAAAATTTAATTAATGGTATAATGTAGCTAGTGCTATATTTTATATATACTTTTTTATTAAATATATTTTTACTTTCACTTACCTATATATGAAATATATAGTAAGTGGAAGTATTGCGATCGTGAAAAAATTCGACTTCCGGTTTTCAACGGAAATACACGTTTTGGGGTCCCCTGAGTCGAAATGACCAAGTCCCGCGAAATGGTCTGTGTGTGTGTGTCTGTGTGTGTGTGTGTGTGTGTGTGTGTATGTGAACAGACTAGCTCAAAAACTATAAACCGTGGGAACCTGAAATTGGGTATTTAGTGTAGGTATATGCCCGCGATGTGACAGCATAAATTTCATCAATATTACTTAAAGGGAGGGGGTACTTTACTTAATAACTTTTTAGGTTTTTTTCGATTTTCTCAAAAACGGCTCTAACGATTTTGATTAAACTGAGTATTTCATCTATTTATATGCTCGAGATATGACTGTAAAAATTTAATCAAAATTGATTAACCGGAGGGGGGACTTTACTTAATAAATTTTGTAACATTTTCACGTGTTTTTTTGATTTTCTCAAAAACGGCTCTAACGATTTTGAATAAACTTAGTATTTGATCTATTTATATGCCCGAGATATGTCTGTAAAAATTTCGTCAAAATTGATTAACCGCAGGGGGCACTTTACTTAATAAATTTTGTATCATTTTTACGTGCTTTTTTTATTTTCTCAAAAACGGCTTTCACGATTGTGACCAAACTGGGTATTTGATGTCTGTATATGCCAAATATTTGATAGCTAACATTTCATCAAAATTGATCAACCGGAGGGGGGACTTTACTTAATAAATTTTGTATAATTTTCACGGGGTTTTTTATTTACTCTAAATCGGCTTTAACGATTTTGATCAAACTGGATATTTGATGTATTTATATGCCCGAGATATGACTGTAAAAATTTCATCAAAATTGATTAACCGGAGGGGGGACTTTACTTAATAAATTTTGTAACATTTTCACGTGTTTTTTTGATTTTCTCAAAAACGGCTCTAACGATTTTGAATAAACTTAGTATTTGATCTATTTATATGCCCGAGATATGTCTGTAAAAATTTCATCAAAATTGATCAACCGCAGGGGGCACTTTACTTAATAAATTTTGTATCATTTTTACGTGCTTTTTTTATTTTCTCAAAAACGGCTTTCACGATTGTGACCAAACTGGGTATTTGATGTCTGTATATGCCAAATATGTGATAGCTAACATTTCATCAAATTTGATCAACCGAAGGGGGGACTTTACTTAATAAATTTTGTATAATTTTCACGGGGTTTTTTATTTACTCAAAAACGGCTTTAACGATTAATAAAAATAAGATATGAATGTAGACGTGACTTTGATAGAAGATGTGACTTTGGGAAATGATATTTAACAAAACACGTCAATTTCTTATTTAAGTAAGTTGGTAAGTGAAAGTTGTGTGTTGCGCGCACGCACCAGATTTTTATTTATAATATTGTTAGTACTTTATATGAGTATCGATACATAAGTATCGATACTTTCCTTTCGATACTTTGGTAGTATCGAATATTTGATCAAAGTACTCAAATGAGTATTGGTATCGATACTTTGTTGGTATCGTATGTCCCTACATCTCACGGTTAATGGATATTGAAAAGGCTGGAAAGTGCTCGACGCTACTGCCTTCTCCATTACTTCCTGTAAAAACACTCATAACTCTCAAATAATCATATGGAAATAATGAGACCTATTAGAACTTAGTGCCTCGCGCGGGTCTCATTACCGCGTATGGGGAGCGTCCCACGGGTGGCGGATGTGGGGATGGTCGGTGGAAATTCCTAGGAAGTTCCTCACGGCTAAGTCCGTAGGACTCGCTGACCAACAATGAGAGCGGCCCCCCAGGCTTGCTGGAGGGTGTGACGTAGGTTTGAACGCCCTACTCACATTTTATTAGTTCACCCAAACACCACAAAAAAGTCATGGATCTCCCTAAAGTAAAACGCTCATTATTCGGAGGTAAACTAGTCCCCCGTTCGGGTCTCCGGGTGGGGACTGCTTTAGGGGATTCATGCCGCAAGTTGAAAAATATAGATCTAAGCATAGGGACGTGGAACGTAAGAAGTTTAAATACAGCGGGTGGGTTAAAATCGGTCGCGAATGAGGTAATAGGGTATAGATTAGATATAGTGGCGCTGCAAGAGGTCCGCTGGCCAGGGGAGGGCTCGTTAAGGGAAGGGAAGTACACTTTGTGGTACGGTGGGAGCGGAAACTATTGTTTAGGCACCGGATTTCTGATTAGAAATAGGTTACTTTCCGCGTTGAAGGACATTCGATTTTACGGAGATAGGTTATCGGTAGCTATATTTCAGGGTCGGTGGTTTAAAATCGCGTTGATCAATATACACGCACCTACTGAAGATAGTGACGATGAAGTTAAATGAGAATTTTATGAAAAACTTGAATCGATTATGACAAACTACAGCGAAGCTACATAAAAATTATTCTGGGAGACGCAAAAGCAAAGGTAGGGAGGGAACAAGTATATTATCCTACGATCGGTAGAGAAAGTTTACATGAATATAGTAATGATAACGGAATACGAATAATAAATTTTGCCACCTCGAAAAACCTAATAATCAAAAGTACTACGTTTAAACATAAAGATATACATAAATATACTTGGACGTCTCCGGATTCGCAAACCCGTAATCAAAATGATCACGTCTTGGTTCAACGTAGGTGGCAAAATAGCGTAATTAATATTCGATCATATCGTGGGGCCGAATGCGGGTCGGATCATGAACTAGTAATCGCGAGAATTCGCCAGAGACTATACATAGGAAAAATGAGGCTGGTTTTAATTATGATAATTATAACTTGGAGAAGTTCCGACGGTTAAAAACCAATTCGAACTGGAAGTCAAAAATAGGTTTGAGGCGTTGGAATCGTCTGACGAGGATAACGAAGACATTGATAAGTTGTGGGAAGGTATCAGGGATAGTATTAAAGAGGTCGGTAACTCGTGTCTTGGAAAAAGGGAAAATAAAAATAAGCCTTGGTTCGATGATGAATGTATTAACATGTGCGACAAAAGAAAAGCTGCTAAATTAGAAGCGTTAAATATTCCTAACGAAATCAATCTTGCTAACTTTCGAGCATCAAGAAAAGAAACAACTAAACTGCTAAAATTTAAAAAGCGAGAATATCTCAAAAATAAAATAATAGCTATCGAAAGTAACAAAATCGAGAATAACGTTAAAGCCATGTACGAAGGCATAAACAGAATCCGTAAACGGTCTGGCCCTGTTACAACTGGAATTAGGCATGAAAATAACAATATCTTGGCCGATCCGGTAGACATCTTAAGACGGTTCAAGGATTATTTCGGTAGTATTTTAAATACGGAAAATAATAATCTATCTTCCTCTTCGGAATATCAGAGTGCTGAACCGTTAGTAGTAAAACCGAGTAAAGAGGAGGTCGAAATAGCCATTGGAAAATTAAAACCTCATAAAGCAGCGGGATCAGATAATTTCCCTAGCGAACTAATCAAGGCATGCGGAGAAGCTGGGATATCAAAAATATTTCTTTTGGTTAAAAAGATCTGGGAACAAGAAAAGATACCCGAAGAGTGGAAAGAGTCTATTCTCATTCACAAAAAGGATCAAAAACGGATTGCAATAACTATCGCGGAATCTCACTCCTTCCGGTTTGCTACAAATATTTACGTTAATCCTAACTAGTCGAATAACTGAATACGCCGAGGAAATTATCGGAGAATATCAATGTGGTTTCAGGCAAAACCGATCAACCATAGACCAAATATTCTCTCTTCGCCAAATATTAGAAAAAAAAATTAGAATATAACGGAATCGTACATCAGCTTTTTATCGATTTCAAAAAGGCATATGACCCTATTAACCGCCAAAAATTGTATAACATTCTGGTCGAGCAGGGAATACCAAAAAAATTAGAAACTTAGTAAAAATGTGTATGACTGAAACGTTCAATAAAGTTAGAATCGGTAATCATTTTTCTGAGAAGTTCGAGGTCCGCTCTGGTTTGAAACAAGGAGATTCTCTCTCACCTGTTTTATTTAATTTAGCGCTGGAATATGCCATTAGGGAGGTGACACGTACCGGAAAGGGTTTGAATTTGGGAGGGAATATACCCGTGCTCGGATATGCCGATGATTTGGTATTCCTTGGGGAGGACGTGGAAACCATAGAAATGAACACAAAAACGTTGATGAAAGCCGGGCAAGAACTTGGACTGGAAATGAATACGGATAAGACAAAATATATGGTTAGTCGTAGAAGTGGTGGGGATTTCGCTGATATAAATGTAGGGGGGAATACGTTTGAACAGGTAGAGAAATTTAGATATTTAGGGGCGATGGTAACTAGAAAAAACGAAATCGATGAGGAAATTAAGGCTAGATTAAAAGCCGGTAATGCTTGCTACTTTTCATTCGCGAAATTGCTTAGCTCCCGCCTTCTGTCCCAAAACTTAAAAAATAGGATTTACAAAACTATTATTCTTCCAACGGTCGTTTAAGGATACGAAACTTGGCCGCTGACATTGAGGGATGAGCAACGGCTTAGAGTTTTTGAAAATAAAGTACTGCGTAGAATATTTGGACCGAAGAGGGATGAAATAACCGGAGAATTTAGACGCTTACACAAAGCCGAACTGAGTGAACTTTACCCAGTAAATATAATTGACGTGATTGCAGCAAGACGAATAAAATGGGCGTGTAAAATTGCAAAACTTGGCTGTGAACGTTTCCGAAAAGATTAATAAGCGCGGTGCCGAATGGTAAACGTCCGAGGGGCAGGCCGAGACGGAGGTGGGAGGATTGCGTTAGGGCGGATCTATCGAAGTTAGGTCTGGAAGACGGTCGATGGATGGACGTGTGCAGGGAGTGAGTGGTGGTGTCGGCATCGAACCTTCGGGTTCGTTAAGCCTTTATTAGTTTTATTATTATTAGAACTTAGTAAATCGAGCTATCGGGCTCCCCCATACAACTAATTCCTCACGTATCGAACACCTTCAATCCAAAATCCCTCGCAAGGTCCTTAATATTCCTTATTTTGTCACGAATAAAATTATTCACAAGGAACTTAATGTTTCATATATTGCTGATTTGACCAAGAGTTGATAAGTCCATTTTAATAATATACTCCCTACTCATTCTAATCCTACTATTATCTATATCATACATATATACTATTATCTAATCATACTAAACCTTATGTATCAATACAGTAAATAACAATAAATGGAATTAAAAAATCTGGTGCGATGCGCGCAACACACAACTTTCACTTACCAACTTACTTAGATAAGAAATTAATGCGTTTTGTTAATGCCACTTCTCAAAGTTACACATTTTCCACATTCATTTCTTATTTTTGTTTTCATTTGCTCTATAAACCCCTCAGAACATTTTAATAAACGCTTAACTGATATTAAATAACACTCAATTTTCATTAAACATGACGAATATCAGAAAATCGTTAAAGCCGTTATTGAGATAATCTAAAAATTAGAAAAAAAGTTATGAAATAAAGTGTCCGCTTCGGTTGATCAATCTTGATGAAATGTTGGCTATCACATCTATGGCATATACATAAATCAAATACCCAGTTTGATCAAAATCGTGAAAACTGTTTTTGAGTAAATAAAAAAAACACGTGAAAATGATACAAAATTTATTAAGTAAAGTCCCACCTCCGGTTGATCAATTTTGATGAAATGTTGGCTATCACATCTTTGGTATATACATACATCAAATACCCAGTTTGATCAAAATCGTAAAAGCCGTTTTTGAGTAAATAAAAAAAACACGTGAAAATGATACAAAATTTATTAAGTAAAGTCCCCCCTCCGGTTGATCAATTTTGATGAAATGTTTACAGTCATATCTCGGGCATATAAATAGATCAAATACTCAGTTTAATCAAAATCGTTAGAGCCGTTTTTGAGAAAATTGAAAAAAATGTAAAAAGTTATTAAATAAAGTACCCTCTCCCTTTGAGCAATTTTGATGAAATTTTTGCTGTCACATCGCGGGCATATACATACGCCAAATACCCAATCTCAGGTTCGCACGGTTTATAGTTTTTGAGCTAGTCTGTTCACACACACACACACACACACACACACAGACACACACAGACCATTTCGCGGGACTTGGTTAATTGGACTCAGGGGACCCCAAAACGTGTATTTCCGTTGAAAACCGGAAGTCGAAATTTTTCACGATCGCAATACTTCCACTTACTATATATTTCATATATAGGTAAGTGAAAGTAAAAAAAAAGTGTTTTTTTTTCATAGATTTTCTTAAGTCATACCTGAATCCAGAAACTCCGCTGTCGACTAATTCGTTCAAAAATTCTACAATTTTGTTTCTGACATATTCGGAAGTTTGATTGAGATCATGAAGGCCGTCCAGTTCGCAATTCCGTATCTAAACAAAAATTTTGTTACATGTCATTCATTTGTTTTTTCTTTTTTCTTCTAAATGACTTGGAGTACCTGCCATCGATTTCTCCAATCATCTATGGAACAACGGGTGTGGAAGTCACTGGGACCGTAGGGTACCGCTGGGTATATCTCCCGCGTTGTATCCGGAACGGAACCAGCTATACCTATTGTTCCGGGGGGCAAGATGGCCGTCATGTGATTGAAGACGACGTCCACGTACACCCTAGTCAAAACAGGCTTGAAAGTTTATTCCAATCATCTATAATCTATAAACGGGATAAGTTTTAAACTCACTTGATTCCAACGTCATTGCAGGTTTCCACCATTTTCTTGAAAGCAGTGACGTTTCCCGAACGGCTGATTAAGGCATACGATACAGGTTGGTATCTTTCATACCACGGCCGACCTTCGAGGATTGCATGTTCGTTCACCGGCGAAACCTATTCAACACAAATAGGGTGAAACGTAATAAAATACATGAATAGTTAGTATTTGGTAACATGTAAAAAGCGTGATTGGGTCATTATCTGAAAATGTGTCCATTTTCAAACAGTGAAATGAGAGCTTGTCAGTAGAAAAAAATAGGAACTATTTTACTCCTTTTGCTGTTCTATGGAGGCTATGTTTTAGCTCCAAACTAAAGTTATAATTGGTTAAAAAAAATTAAAAGTAATTGTTTTTTCATTCCCTCACCTTGTCCGACTCCCAGGCAAGCCACTTGGAAAATTCGTATTCTTTCAACAATTGATTGTTTGATTAAATTGATTAATCGTTTGAGTCAGTTATTACTTCAAGATTCCATGAAAAAATAAGCGGTTTCATTTTGTGTAACCAATAACAATAAATAAAATAAAAAAGGTATGTCCAGACGTTTTTTCTTCACTCCCTCACATCAAGTGTTGGATTGTCTGAGCGTTGAGAGGAACATAGCTCAAAGCCCGGGGGGGAAAGAATCGGTTGAGGGAAGACCCTAGGAAAGTTTTGACTACCAACCAGGGGCTGCGAAGGCTTGCTTCCTTTTGTCAGATTTAGAGTATTACGGGAAATCTACGCTGTGGTCAATAGCTATTTCACTCCCTCACTTCAAAAAAACTAGTAGTTTCCAAGCAATGTTTTCACTCAACTATTTTTTTCGATGGAAAATGGTCATAGTTTTCGATTCTGTAGTCTTTTTCATTTTTAACCTACTTACAGGGATTAAAAAATAATAAAAACTTTGAAAATTTCACTGCCTCATTTTTTCCGAAAATTTCTTAAATGAAGTAGCGAATAACTACATTCTTTGTATTCTCAAAAAAAGTTGAGAATGCTTTTGAATGTAAAGGTGACGATTCCTAAACTATGACTTAACTATGTAACTGTAACCTAACCTAACTATAAAATCAAGCATACTTTTGGCTATACGCGTTTGGAATTACCTATTTAATTTGAAATTGTTTTATTGTATTTCTATTGTTCTTTTAAGATTTCATTTCTTTAAAATATACGCGTGTTTCCTTTCACTTCTCAAAGTTGTAGTAGTAAACTTTTAAAGTTTACTACTACCTCACTCACCCTTCACTCCACCACTTTGAAATTGTTTTCATAATTTTTTAAAAGAAAAATTAAAGGTTCTCCTGTCTGGCTACTATTTAAAAAGTGAAGGTAATATACCACTGAGTACGTATGAATATTTTCGGCCCGAATTTATGACACTTCAATAATGAAATTTTATTAAATGAAATCTACGCATCTTCAGATTATAAGATATGAAGATATCTTATATGATTAAGATAATGAAAATCAAATTAATTTTTTTCTTGTCTCGTATGTTCGGGAAGCTTCTAAGGTTGTCGGGAACCTTCTAGACTTTTCTAATTCAGACTGAATATAAATGAGGACTGGAAATTTAGCCTGCTTCTGAAGACCGACTCATATGGTTACTTTTGAGTTACTGTGTCGTTACACGTTGATACTTTTTGTAACCTTAATAATTATTTGAGTTTGCTACTGTTTGTCTGCCATTCTGAATTATTCTTTTTCGTAAATAAAAATTATTTGAACCCACATAATTGTTAAAATATAAATAAAATACAATATAAATGAAAATAAAAAATGGGTCTTCTTTACAAAACGGCCTCATGTTACTTTTTAACTGTTATAATTACATTTGTAAAAACATATGTTAATTTATAAAACCATGTATATTTTAGAAAATAAATGTCATAGGTAATATTGGGTTGATGCAAAATTAATGCAGGTTTCCTCTATTGCGATATCTTAATTCCAATTTTGTAAACAAAGCAAATACCCTCTCTTTCACCATGAATTTGATCAGTAAAATCGTTTTGTTCAGTGTGTTCAAAGGTCTTAAATCGAAAATGTCGAAGTAAGATTTTCGTCAAATTTATTTTTACGAATTTAAATTAGGGCGCAGCGCTGCGCAAACGGCTCGTAATATTAACGAAGTGTGGGTTTAGGGGGCTATTAACGAGTGCACGGTGCAGCGTTGGTTTCAGAAGTTTCGCAGTGGAGATTTCGACCTCGAAGACAAGGAAGGTCGGGGCCGTCATTTTGCTCTTTACAACGAACAGCTGAGGTCAATAGTGGAAGAAGACCCAACCAAAACCACCCGAGAAATAGCGGTAGAACTCGGCGTGAACCAATCTACAGTTGTACGCCACTTGGAAGCAATTGGTAAGGTAAAAAAGTTGGCCAAGTGGGTGCCACACCAATTAAACGACTACCAAAAAAATCGCCGCTTTGAAATCTGTTCCATGCTTGTGACACGCAATAAAAATGATCCATTTCTCGAACGCATTGTGACGTGCGATGAAAAATGGATCTTATACGACAACAGAAGGCGTTGTAGCCAATGGCTGGGCAAAGATGAACAACCAAAACCTTTCCCGAAGCCCAACCTGCACCCAAAAAAATTTATGGTCACAGTTTGGTGGTATACTGTTGGTGTTATCCACTACAGCTTTCTCAATCGAGGTGAGACTATAACTGCTGACAAGTACTGTCAAGAAATTGACAACATGAATCAAAAATTACGTCTTTGCCCAGCATTGATGAATCGGAAGGGACCTATCCTTCTCCATGATAACGCCAGACCACACGTCGCACAACCAACGCTACGACGACTGCACGAGTTAGGCTACGAAGTTATCCCACACCCACCTTATTCACCTGACCTCTCTCCTACAGACTTCCACTTTTCCAGGCATCTGGATAACTTTTTGAGGGAGAAAAATTTTCAAAACCAGGATGAAATTGAAAATTCTTTTCGTGACTTCATTGAGTCCAGGGATTCAGATTTTTTTTCTAGTGGAATAAGAAAGCTTGTTGAACCTTGGCAAAAGTGCATGATTCAGATGGAAATTATTTTGATTAAATATAGATAGTTAAAGTGAAGATATGGCCTATTTTCAATGAATATTAAAAACCTGCATTAATTTTGCATCAATCCAATAATATTATTTAAAAAAAAGAACTTTGAAAAGTTATTAATAGCCTTATTACGCTGGTGGCCCATAGTTTCTTATGCCGTCCATAATTTTTTCAAAACGGTCACAATTCTCGTATCTCCTCCTCCAAACGAACTCACAGAGATACGAGTCAAACGAAGTTCGACGAGTCCCGCACTCCCTCTTATTTCGCCGTTTGACACTTGCCCACAGGGATTCCACTCTCTGCGTATGGGCTCCTGTAGTTGGAGCAACAAAATTCATGGAATGGTTTACTGTATAGTTTTACTTACAGTATTTTATATATTATATTTTACTGTATCTTATATTATACTACATTGTATTTTATATTTTATATTTTTATATATTATAATATATTTTATATATTATATTATACTAGCATTTCCCGTCGCGGCTTCGCCCGCGAGCCTTTAAAATCAATTCTGTGACCATTATCTTGGTATTGATCTAATATAATATGTTAACTGATGTTAAGGAGATTTAGTAGAATCTCATCTAGGTAGGTGGAATGTTGGAGGGGGAAGCTGCCGGCTCGGTAGAAGAGAGGGAGAGACGCAATGGAGAGAGTTCACTAAAACCGCCGAAACAAAAAATGACTTACTCGTCGGGAACGCTTAATTTTTCGGCTGTAAAACATGGTTTTCGACGCCCAATAGAGCCTTTCGAGTTAAACTCGTCGTATCAAATTGTTTATAATGAGTACTAATTAGATATATTTTCTCGAAGTTCGAAAATAGATGTTCGTTAGAGTTAAACGACAATTTCGCCATTTAAACCCCTTAGGGGTTACATTTTTGGTATTCCTTTCTTAGTGGTTACCTACATCGCTTTTAAAATCTAAATTCCGAACTTCAAGTTTCTATCATAAGTAGTTTTTGCTCTGCGTTGATTCTGTTAGTCAGGACAAAGCCTCTTATATATATGGAGAAGAGATCGAAATAAACACGCACCATCCCCAATAATGGGAATCACAGTGTGCATAATTTGATTACCACTAATATTTAAATAATCAGTAGCCATATTTTATGTGAATGTCTATTTTAATACTATTGTAACGTTAAATCGATATTCAAATAAAAAAACATATGGTTTAAAATCTCAACAATAGATATCCGTTAGAGTTAAACGACAATTTCGCCATTTAAGCCCCTTAGGGGTTACATTTTTGAAATTCCTTTCTTAGTGGTTACCTACATTGCGTTTAAAATCTAAATTCCGAACTTCAAGTTTCTATCATTAGTAGTTTTTGCTCTGCGTTGATTCTGTCAGTCAGGACAAAGCCTCTTATATATATAGAGATATATTTTATATATTATATTATATTTTACTCTATATTTTTATCATGCAGTTTATAACCTTGCTTATAAAATCATGTGTTTACCTTTCCGGTTACAAGTGAGTATAAATGTAACAGTTAAAAAGTAACATGGGTCGTTTTGTAAAGAAGACCCTAAAATATAATAAAACAGATTAGTTATGAAAGGGCACATGTCAACTTTTCTTAAGAGATGAAAGACAGCATAAAAGTTTTTTCACACCTCAAAAGGTCAGTTTTTTAAATATTTTGCATTACTTATCAGGGTTAAATACTTTTTAATAACGAAAAATTATAACTCGCAATGGCAGACTAACAATAACAACTCAAATTATTAAGAAGGTCACAAAAAGTATCTTCAGAGCAAGACTAACTCTGCAATCCATTTCGGTATTACTTCGGATGAGGAGCTCCAAGATGGCGGCCGGCGTGAGTAAACAACAAGGTATTCCGATCACGCCCTACCCGATATCCACGATTCAGTTCGGGTTAACCGAGAGTTCCCGAGATCCGATGTCGGCTTTATCCACATTTTTGGAGGGGAGTTCATTCGTTGCTTACTTTTATTAGGTTAGGTCTGATGCAGGTACACAGTTTGTACCTATATCCAAATGGCATATTTATATAACAAATTTCCAACAGCTCGTCGAAACTTGGAAGTAATTATTGAAATATATGTGTAACTTTTAATTGGGTTAGGGCAGTATAACATTAACAAATATAAACATTTAATTAAATTAAGATTGGGCAGAGGCAATATCGTAACTAATACATTTTTTCTTTAAATAATAAAAAAATAATCTGGTGGTTAGGAATACTCGGATTGTTATATTAATTTATTTGTACTTTTTCCATTTATACGTGCATTTAACTTGAACCCATTTAATCATTTAAACAGTACAAGAACATATTTTTAAAAAACAAACAAATAAATTTACAAAAGAAACTATTAAATTTATTTGTTAAATGGTCTATATAGTTTAAAATTTTATGCAACCAACACAGGAAATTTTCATATATTGAAATAGTACTTCTACTGATATCTGTTGTTGTACTTTAATTATATTAAAGAAACATTCATTTGTACATTACGTTGGTTGATCCCAGTATTTAGGCGGGAAGGTTATCTTGACTACATCTGCTCGGTAACTCTCGGTTAACCCGAACTGAATCGTGGATATCGTGTAGGGCGTGATCGGAATACCTTGTTGTTTACTCACGCCGGCCTCCATCTTGGAGCTCCTCATCCGAAGTAATACCTCCATTTCTCCTTATATTTAGTCTGAATTAACATTCCAGATGGTTTCCGACAAGCTTAGAAGCTTCTCAAACAGTCACAAACATGTACTAGAACAGTCACAAACAAGTACTAGAAAAGTTGGTAATTGCTCTAACGAAAGGTTACCCAGAACTCTTCTAAATCATATGTTTTGTGTTTCACTTTACAACACGTTTCGATGTTATCTCTTTCGCTTTAAGATTTGCAGTTTCTATTGTTTGTTGCCAACATTATCAAGAGCTTTTAAACTTTTTTTATTTTCTCAGGAATGTATGGAAGAACTGTCTGAATGCCATACATTTTAAAGAAATCGATTTTGATTTAAGGTATCGATTCATTTTGTAACTTAGAAATGGGGCAGATTGAAGATGTGCTGCTTCAACATTAGAGAGCTCTTCGGTAGTGGAACCAAATGGCGTAAAAATCTCAATATAAAATCTGGTGCGATGTGCGCAACACACAGCTTTGAAGTGACACACACAGTACCAACTTGCTCAGATTAGAAATCGACATGTTTTGATAAATATGTAGACTCAATTCCTCAGCTTAACAAATTTTTCCACATTCAATTACTTTTATTTACATTTTAGTTTATTTGTTTAATTTTTGTTTTGCTTTAATTTTATTCTAACCTGTTAACTAACTCTAACTAACATTGATTGGGCCAGACTCCATGGCTACGCTGCCTTATAAGACAATAAATAAATAAAAATAAATTTTTGTTTATATTTGCTCTCTTAAGTACGTTAAGATTTTTTATTTTTAAATAAAAGTGTTTACTTGTGATAATTCGGCAATGCAAGCATAATACTACATTGCGTCTGATTTTATAATTCTGCATTTAGTTGTTGAAAACTTCATTTACGTACCATGGAAATAAATAATTTCCATTAAATATGCATATTTCAAAACAAAGTGCAATTGAAAATAAATTTTATACAGAGAATAGATGAAATTATAGTATTGTTAGAAAATCACATGCATATTCAACGAGGTTTTTCTCAATTCATTTTTAATTTCGCACATTAAATGGTAAATATTTTAACAGGTAATAAATTAGATATTTATAAGCATGATAATATGGTCACCTGTACGAGATGAAGCTTGTATATTGGCAAAACCAGCTGCATTCAAATTAAAAAAAATTCTGGACAGCAAAAAAACCTTTGATATGCCGAATATTTTGTCATTTTTATCGAAAGAACTAATGTCAATTTTGTGGTATTTTCAAAACTTCAGCATTGACCTGCGGTTTCTAGGAATAAAAATTTGGATGGTTCTAGTTTTGAAGCAAACTTGGAGATTAACAATCATTTTCGAAGAACTGAAGCAATCATTTTTTATAAGATACTAAATATAGTTGTTTGTTTTATGTTCGTTTATGCTACTAAGGCTAATCGGACGATGCTACAGTGGGAGTCCTAAATTTTGCCTAGCCAGGTATAATTAGGATAGGGATCTTTTACGATTACCTGACATCGTACAGGCAGCCGAACTCCATTTTACGTCCTATCCGAAGTACGGCATAGTTAAGGATTTTTACTGCCTTTAAAAAATCCCCGGGGCCACCGCGGGACGGAACCCGCGAACTTTAGTATTATAGGTTGGTTTGCTAACCATTACACTACAAGTGACCCCTAGGTTCGACATTAGTTTTAAGACAGTTTCTATTATTCTCCATGGAAATCTATAGTTTCCGCTTGAAAATCTGAAAGTAAAACTTATTATTACGTTAGTACCTCCATATTTCGTTTCGTGAATTTCTACCATTTTATAAACCAAATATTATTATTTCTTAAATTTTAAGCTTTACAACAACATACTATACGTATTCATTAGTCCTCATGGAGTATCCAAAACTGGATTTTGGTTTTTTCATTTAGGTGAAATCCTATGTATGTTTTTTCTCTTTTATTATATTATGAAATCCTTTCATACTTTAAATGTGAATTCTTACTATGGACAATAAGGGATTGTTACATCAAATAAAGAAAATTGAAGGTACTTTGTAAGAAGATATTTTACTTGGCTATTATATTATGATAAAGATCTACTCCATATTAAAGAATACTTGTAAACATGGTTAGTCCAATCGAAACCGTTTTTCGGATATCGTAAAATTAATTTATTATGAGGCACAGAGGTCATGACATCCCCCACTAATTTTGTTCTACATCCGCCCCTGCTCAAATCGTCTGTACACACACAAAATTACCAACGACTCGATTATTTGGACTCAGAGGACCCCAAAACGTGTATTTTTGTTGAAAACTGGGAGTCGAAAACTTTAACGATCGCAATACTTTCCCTTACTATAAGTATATAGTA